>JABUQX010077583.1:0-17500 GCA_015478945.1 Trachelipus rathkii | reverse complement strand
CCACTTACACTTATACACACATACACTGTGACACTTACACTTACCTTAGACACTTACACTTACATTTACCACTTATACACACGTATAAACACACGACCAGACCTTTGGTCTTCCATGGGTCAAATTTGGCCCACCCTAATTTTAGGCACTTAAATTTATTAAAAACATTTTCAGCGACCTTAAAACTGTAACTCATTACAGACATCTTTTATATCTTTTACTTATTATTTTTAATTTATAATTTTAAAAATTGCATGTAAGAAGAAAAAAACCAGCGTTGTCTGATATATAAACATTGATATTTTACTACAATTTTGTTACGACAATTTATTAAAAAACATTACTTTACAGACCTTAAAGCAATAGTAAACAGAAAGTTAAAGCAGTTAAAGCAGTTAAACAACGATACTAATCCCGTTTAGGTGTTAGGTAAACACCTCTATTGTTTTTTACTGTTTTACTGCTTACTACTTTTTACTGGTTTAACTCATGTTTTACTGTTTTAACTTATATGTTTAACTGCTTTAACTCACATATTTATTAACATTACATACCTTAAAGCAGTAAATCAGTAAATCAATAGAGGTGTTACCTAACACCAAGGGGGGATTAGTATGCTTTTGTTTTACTGCTTTACTGCTTTAACTCATGTTTTACTGCTTTAACTCGTGTTTTACTGCTTTAACTCTCTGCTTTACTGCTTTAACTCACATGTTTTACTGGTTTAACTCACATATTTATTTAACAATACATTACCGTAAAGCAGTAAAATCAGTAAATCAATAGAGTGTTACCTAACCCAAGGGGGGATTACTATGCTTTTGTTTTACTGCTTAATGCTTTACTCATGTTTTTACTGCTTATAACTCATGTCTTTACTGCTTTAACGTTCATATGTTTACCTGCTTTACTCAAGTAGTTCATTAACATTTAATACCTTAAAGCAGTGAAAATCAGTTAATCTAAATAGTAGGTGTTACCTAACACCAAGGGGGATTAGTATGCTTTTGTTTTTACTGTTTACTGCTTAACTCATGTTTTACTGCTTTAACTTTTCTGCTTTACTGCTTAACTTTCCTGCTTTTACTGCTTTAACTTTCTGCTTTACTGTATTTAACTTTCTGCTTAACTGCTTTAACTCATATATTTATTAACATGTTTCATTTTTTATTTTCGTTTTAATACTTATTATTTATTTTTATTATTATTTTTATTTATTTTTATTATTATTTTTATTATTTTTATTATTTTATTTTTAGTATTTTTATATACTTAGTGTTATTTACTTCATGCCTATTGTTATTATTATTTAGAACACACATACCACACACACACACACCACACACACACACACACACACACACACACACACACACACACACACACACACACATTCACTACTGAACTTATTACACACATCCTTATTCGACACTTCACCATCTCTGTTACCCATAGACACCGTTATCCACTTTACACTGTTACACATGCTTGTCACACACACATTTCACTATGATGACCTTCATACGCACATTTCCACTATGACACTATACATATATCATAGACACTTACATTTACACTTACCCTCACACACGATTTACGTACACTCACACAGATTTACTTACACTCACACACACAGATTTTACTTACACACAGATTTACTTACACTATGACACTTACATACTATCCTAACACACACACACACACACACAACCCACACACACACACCCACACACACACACACACACACACACACGCACACAACAACCAGACGACATAAAACGTATAATTTATTAAAACATTTTATGTTTAATTAAAACACGTACATTCATATTACTCATTCATAGAGATATATCAATAGAGTTCAAGTCTTAAAACTTCTTAATAAATAACTTATCTTGAACAAAGAATTATTATAATGTAAGTCTGGTGTTTTAAATTTATATAACTTATCAAGTTTTAAAGATAACTACTAGAAATTATGAATCAATTAAAAACATATATTTTACGAACGTTAAATCATTAAATCAGTAAATCAGTTAAGGTCAGCCCAGCACCCTTCTACACCAGCTATGCCACGTGTGTTCTCTTTGACCTTACTGCTTGTCGGAGCCATTTGTAATAAGTATATAAAATAACAAATCAAGTCTTCTCTGCTAACATACACATGTATTTTTATTATAGAATGTTTCATTTAATAACAATTATTCATTAACATTTATATATTCACTCGATTGTTGAACTAAATATTATTGTTCAAAGTTTTTTAAAATAACTTCGGGTTTTTTTATTATTATGTATTATTATTATTACTTGACAACCATCACGAGAAAACACAACTACCCGCACTCCTTACAAGATACGAAACTGACCTCTCTCTCTTAAATGTGGTAATAACCTTTAGGCTTGAAATTTTATGATAATCCTTTTTAACCCGGGAGCGATTTAAGCCTAATTCCAGTGGTCAATTAAATATCTCAAAGCGACCTTTTCTGTAAACACTATCTCAGGGTATCTGGCACTCTCCGTTTCGTTGCTGATTGCACATAACTACGTTTCAGCTAAATTTAGGCCCCTAAATTTAGGTAATCCTATTGTTTGTGACGACGCTTAATTAATCACTAATACCAGGTCAAAAGGGATATTTCCCGTTATAGGACAAGAATCATGTTATATTATTTTACTACCTCCATATCGACTTCACAACTTGAAACAGCCTGTGATCGTAAGTCCTTACAGCAGGTTGGGTAAATCTCAGAAGCGGCCCATCGCAAACATGTCTTACTCGTTCTCCGTATTCACCCGATTGTATCTATCTGCTATACAATCTCTTCTGCTGACTACATATCTTCTGCTCAGACTCGCTACCTGGGTCGCCCTGCTCACTATCCCAGTCGTCTCGTAGTTTCATAGTAACTCTTCTCGGCGGTTCCTATATTCTCTACTCATGACCTGTTGTGATGGGCCGAGAATTATTTACTCGTCTTTTTGAAAATTAACGCTTGTTCTTTAAACTCGTGTATTTGAGCAGGGCTGTGTGTTTATATTTATCTTTTAGACCCCAAACTATTTATAACATCATATCATTTTAGCTGTTAAAACCCGTGTGCACTAAGTTATCTTGAATTTGTAGTTAAAAGATGTTTTATTTTATCACTAAGTGTATAATCATATTTAATCAATAAATCACTTACAATTGAGAATAATTATTTGATTTCGACTAGAATAGCTAATAATTAATCATAGTTTCATAATCTAACCCACCAGGCTCAGCCATGAGCCCCACCCGCAAAGGCAGCCAACCTCGCACCCGCTGGTGCGTCCCGCCGCGTCCCGCCCGGCCCAGTGCGCCCCGCAAGGGCCGCACCAATAATTTCATGCCCTTCCCGTCCCGCCGCCTCCAGTGCGCTCCGCTTTTAGGGCAATTAGTTTTCCGCGTATTCCACCGCGCTGCGATGCGCCCCAGCCAGAGCGCAATATTTCCGCCTGAGTATTGAAACCTACAGCCCCAAAAACTAAAACGGTATCATTTCATATCTTCGAAGAACGTGGATTTGAGCGGACTACTTGCTCACCGGCACGTGGTTATCTCCTCTCGCGGTTCAGCGCCTCTTCAAGTACTAATTACCGAGAACTCACCCGTCCCTATGGTAACGTGTACCTCTGGTATGTCAAGGGTTTCATACCTTCATCATACATACACCTGACAAGTACAGACGGCTTATACAATGCGTTATGAGGACACCTGCAGTTTTATCTTTTATTACCTTTTATACATTACAACTTCTATGACTTCAGTTATGTTTACGTTTAAAGATAATAAATGGCAACACAAATAATTGGACAACACACACACAACACACACAATCACACCCACACACACACGGACACCATCACACAGCACACACACACACCACACACACACAACACACACACACACACACACACACGCCTACACACACACACATAATAACGGTATAATTTATATAAACATTTTATTATTTATTAGTATACTTAGTGCCTATTTCTTTTCATGCATATTGTATTATTATTCTAAGAACACACATACACCACCATCACACGACACACACACACATCAACACAACACACACACACCACACACACCACACGCACACTCACTTACACATATAGCGTATAATTTATTAAAACATATTTTATTTTTATTTTATTATCTATACTAGTGTTAATTTACGTCATACTATTGTTTATATATTATTTAGAACACACATCACACGTTACACATACGCTCCCACCCCTCGATATTTTGCATGCCTCACTGCTTGATGCATCAGTTTGATGCTCAGCTTTTTGATACCTCAACTTTGATAACTTAGCTTTGGTACCTCAGCATTGGTGGTTTCGACCTTTGATACTGCATCTCTGATGGCCGTCATCTTTTGATACCACCTATTATTGATGACCTCATCTTATCAGTTTGCATTTACCATGAGACACTTACACTTATACACACATACACTATATCTTTTATACACACACATACACACATAACATATAATTTTACACTCACCCATAGCCACTTACACTTACCCATAGAACATCACACAAATTATATATATATATATATATATATTATATATATATATAATTCTAGTATATATATATATATATAATATATATATATATATTATATTATATATATTTCATGATCGCGCGGGAATATTCGCCTGCGGGCGCACGCGTGCGGGCTGAACGCGGAATAGTTGCGCCTGCGGGCGCACGCGGCGGCGAGACGCGGTCGTGGACGCACGCGAGTGCTTGGGTTGGCTGCCTTTGCGCAGGTGGGACTAGCTGACGCCCTGGTGGTTAGCTTATGAAGTAGTTGAATTATTATTAGCTTTCTAGTGAAAATTAATAATTTATCTCGTCAATGTAAGTACTTTATATAAATATGATATTACACTAGTAAATAATAAAAACATTTAATACCAAATAGATAACGTTGTGCACGCTAACAGCCTAAATGATATGATTTTAAATGGTTTGGGTCTAAAAGATAATTAAACACACCTGCTCAAATACAAATACAAGTCTTATAAGAACAACGTTATTTCCAAAGACGATAAAATAATTCTCGATCAATCACATACGAGGTCATATAGAGATAGGGATTACCCCGACCAATCACAAGTAAGGAAAACATTTCCCTTTTACCTGCTTAAAGGATCATTACCGAATCCCAGCATGTTTCAGTTGGAATATATAGTATACAAAATTAATAAGAACAATGATTGTTGTCTATACGGGAAATACCTGTTTGACTGGTATTAGGGATTAAATTAGCCCCGTCTACAAAAAAGTGATTATCCTAAATTTTAGGCCTAATTTACTCCTAATTAGTTTATTGCCACCACATTTTACACGGAAAGGTCAGTTTTGAAATATATTTTTGACCTGGAATTAGGCTTAAATCGCCCCGGGTTACCAAAAGGTTATGTCCTAAATTTAGACCCGTAAAGTTAGTTATTTCAATCAATTTACAGAAGGACGTCAATAATCTTCATTTGTAAGAATGCGGTGTTGATGTCTTTTCTCGTGAATGCATTGTCACATGTCATAGATAATATAATATAATTAAAGAAAACCCAGAATTATTTTTTAAAAAATTTGAATATTTTTATTTAACATCGAGTGAAATATAAATATGTAAGTGAATAATGCTTATTTTAAATAAAACTAGATGATTTTAATAAACATGTCTGACTGTTAGCAGAGAAGAACTATCATTTTGTATTTTTTATACTTATTACTGCTACAAGATGAATGTAAAGCAGATAAATGCAAGAGAACAAAACGTGCATAGCTTGGGCCTGTAGAGGGGGTGCTGGGGGCTGGACCCTTACTGATTTATGATTGATATTGCTTTAATGGTACGTTAAAATATATGTTTCTTAATAAAAATTTCATGAAAACTTTTAGTACAAAGTTATTTTAAAAGTTCATACAGAGGAAAACAATATTTAGAATGAGGTTTATACAATTAATAATAAACACGTTGGTTCACAATCATTTTTTGATTTATCTAGAGAAGTTTTAGAACTTTGAACTAATAAGTTATATTTTGAATGAGTAATATAACATGTAGTGTTTAATAAAACATTAAAATGTTTTTAATAGAATTTTACGTCTATATGTTAGTGTGTGTTGTGCTGTGTGTCTCCCCGTATGTGTTGTGTGTGAATGTGTGTGTGCGGTGTGTGTGTGTGTGGTGTGTGTGTGTGTATGTGTAAAGTCTGTGCTGGAGGGTTTAAGGTGTAAAATCTGTGTATTTGTAAGTAAATCTGTTTGTGCAGTGTAAGTAGAATCTGTGTGAGTGTAAGATATCTGGTGTGTGACGGTAAAGTGTAAATGTAAAGTGTCTAATGTATAAATGTAAGTGTCATAGTGAATGTGCGATAAGTTCATAGTGGAATGTTGTGAGTGACCGCATGTGTTATAAGTGTAAATGTAAGTTGTGTCTATGGGTAAAATGTAGTGTCATACGTGACATAGTGTATAAGTGTCATAGTGGATGTGTGTGTGTGTGTGTGCTACTGTGTGTGTGTGTGTGTTCTCGGTGTGTTGTGTCGTGGTGTGCTGTGTGTGTGATGGTGTGTGTGTCATGTGTGTTCTGAAATATAATAACAATAGGCATGAAGTAATTAACACTAAGTATAATAAAATAAATAAAATAAAATAATAAATAATAAAAAATAATATAAATTAAATAAACATAATAATAAAAAAATAATAAAAACATCATTTAAAACAAAATTAAAAAAACCATGTTATAAATATATGAGTTAAAGCAGTAACGCAGAAAGTTAAAACAGTTCAAAATGCAGAAAGTTAAAGCAGGTAAAAGCAGGGAAAAGTTTAAAGCGTAAATCCAGAAAGGTAAGCAGTAATAACGTGAGTTAAAAGCAGTAAGCAGTTTTAAAACAAAAGCGCATACTATCCCCCCTTGGTGTTATGTAACACTCTATTGATTTACTGATTTACTGCTTTAAGGTATGTAATGTTAATGAATATGATTGAGGTTAAAGCACGTAAAAATATGATTTAAGCGTAAAGACATGAGTCAAAGCAGTAAAAAGAGTTAAGCAGTAAAGCAGAAAGTTCAAAAGCATACTTATCCCCCCTTGGTGTTAGGTATAAACCTCTATTTGATTTACTGATTCTACTGCTTTGAAGGGAGTATGTAAGGTTAATAATATGTTAAGTTTAAAGCAGTAAACATATGAGGTTAAAGCAGTAAAACATGAGTTTAAACAGCATTAAAACATGAGTTAAAGCAGAATAAAACATGAGTCTTAAAGCTCAGAAAAGCCGTAGTAAAACAAACCATACTAATCCCCTGTGTTAGGTAAAACCTCTATCTGATTTAACTGATTACTGCTAAGGTATGTAATGTTACATAGAATATGTGAGTTAAAAGCAGTTTTAAACATAGAGTTTAAAGCAGTTAAAACATGAGTTAAAGCAGTAAACTGAGTAGTGGTAAGCAGTAAAACAAGTTTAAATAACCAATAGAGGTGTTACTAACACCTAAGGGATTAGTTTTCGTTTGTTTTACTGCTTTACTGCTCTAACTTTCTGCTTTACTGCTTTAAGGTCGTGGTAAAGTATATGTTTTTTATAAAATTTTTCGTAGCCAATGTTAGTAAATAAGCCATCGTTTATATATCAGCACCGTGGTTTTTATCTTCTTAGCATCGCAATTTTTAAAATTTAATAAATTAAAACCGTACTAAGGTAAAATATAAAAAATGTCTTGTAATTGACGTATTTACAGTTCTTAGCTTTCGCGAAAATGTTTTTATAAAAATGTTTAAGTGCCTAAATTAGGGGTGGGCCTAAAATTGACCAATGGAAGACCAAAGGGGCTGGTTGATGTTTATACGTGTGTATAAGTTTAAATGTAAGTGTAAGTGTCCTATAGTGAGTGTAATTCACTGTGGTATGTGTGTAATAAGTGTAATGTGGTGGTGTGTGTGTTATGTGTGTGTGTGTGGTGTGTGTGTGTGTGTTCTCATTTGTGTGTGTGTTGTGTGTGATGCCGTGTTGTGTGTCGTGTTAAGTATAAGTGTGCATGTGCCTTGTGTGTGTGTGTGTGTTGTGTGTGTGTGTTGTGTGTGGTGTGTGTGGGTGTGTGTTATGTTCCAGCGGATGGAAAATAAGTTAGGAAAGATCATACAGGTCAGGACCTAACTGACCTCATGTTAGCCACAGATACGTAACAAGCTACGGCATCAGTTACTTGATGTGGCTTAAGGTGGGGTGGATGGCTAGTGAGGTTTGTAGGATAGGTAAAGCTAAGTGCAGGTTGTTTAAGCCGGTGTAGGTGATAGGATAGGCTAGGTTTAGGTTAGGTTTAAGGTTAAGTTAGGTTAGGTTAGTTATGTTAGTTAGGCAGATTTAGGTGAGTTTAGGCTATGTGTAGGGTTGGGTATAGGTATGCCGGCAGGTCAAGGCCGAAATATCATGGGCAAACAGGTAATATATATTATATATTATATTATAATATATATATATATATATATAATAATATATATATTATAGTTATATATATATATATTATATTTTATATATTATATATATATTATATATTTATATATCCCTATATACTGCCTCTCTCTCTTCTCTCTCTGCTCCCTCTCTCTCTCTTCTCTTCTCTCTCTTCTCTCTGGCTCTCTCTCTCTCTCCTCCTCTTCGCTCGCTTCGCGCTTTTGTAGGATGTGGTATTCGTTTGGATCACAGTAAAAAAAAATTTATCTCCGACTTCAGGCAGATTAATTTTTACTTCCCAAAAAAATTTTAAAAAATTTTACTTTATAATCATGTAGATTTATTATTATTATTATAATAATTAAACATACGATTAAACACAAAGAATTATATAATAAAACAAAAGTAAATAACCGGAGAGTTAGGTCGCAGTAAGGTGAGTTACTGGCGGGTAGGGGGAGTAATACCTAAAAACAAAAAAATAATCAAAATTATATTTAATACTCGGCCTATATACAACTGGCTACCATTTAATTACCTCAAATAACAATACAGCCGATGATCGTCCATTATGCAAAAAAATGAAAATAAAAAATAACTTCATAATAATAACACCCATGAGCAGAATTTAAAAAATTTTGGGAAAAAATAAAAAATGAAATAAACAACGACCAGCATGGTCTGTCCACGTCTTTACGAATTTCGAAATTCAGATCGTTTCACGAGTGCACGATAGATTTCTCAGATGAGACAGAGAGGTCAATTAACCGAAATCAAACAAGTTTATTTCTAATAAAAAAAAAAATAAAATAATATTATTAAAAAAACATATAATTCACACAATCTCTAAAAATATCTCTTGGAGAAAATAGGAAAACGAATAAAAATCTTGGGGAAATAAAAATGAATTAAGCTAAACAACGACAGGTCATATTCTTCCATCCAAACTAAACATGCAGCGTGATATGTTCGCAAATTGCGTTCATCTTTCTTCTTCTCCTCCTCTCTTCTCTCTGCTTCTCTCTCTCTCTCTCTCTCGTCTCTCTTCTCTATCTCTCTCTCGCTCTCTTCGCTCTCTCTCTCTCTCTCTCTCTCTTCTCCTCTCTTTATATATATAATATTATATAATATAATTATATATTATCATATTTTTCAATATACAATATATTATATATAATATATATATATATATATATATTATTTATATTTTAAGATAGAACAGCAGAGTATAGATATTAATATCATTACTATTGTTATTATTATTAGTATTTAGATAAAATTATTTATAATTATTATTAATAATATAATTATTATTAATTATTTATAATTATTATTATATATATTTTATACATTATACTCGCGAAACCGCGGCCTTGCTTTTATAAACCTGGAAATTAAATTATATTTTTAACATACGTACAGCTTCTGGTCTGTAAGGGTAAAAAAGTCGGGGATTTGCATCGGTTAGAATCTGAGGGTCGGAGGTCTTAATTAATGGTTGATATTAGTACCTGAAAGTACGAGAGGCAAAACCGAAATATGTAACAATGCTGCGCTCGAGTGTTTGAGGGAATTGCGATGGTAGGAGTGTGTGTATGCCCAGATAAGAAGCGTGGCCACAATGAAAAAATTCCACTGGTATGGAAGGTTGAAGAAAATCCCAATTTAGTTGGTTGCTGTAGATGTGATGTCGAATGCCAAGCACGAGGCAATGCACGGGTTTGGTTGCACTTTTATATATATATAATATTAAATCCTGAAGTATTAAATATTGGTAAGTACCTACCTAGGAATATTGACATACTAATGATATATATTATATTAAGTAGATTTATATAGTATATAATAAAAGGCGGCGGAGCGGACGGGTTGATTGAGAGCGGGCGGGAAAATAGGTGCGCTGCGTGACGTCACCGCGAGTGGGAGAGGACACGCTGGCGGGACCGTCTGGGGGGGACCCAGGACATAGGAGGGTGAAGTACATCCTAACAAAAGGGCTGAAGCCATATAGTGACATATGTTAAATAACAAGAATTTCTCGGAATGGCGAAAATGCCGCACGGTCGAAAATAATTAGTAGGGGGGTGGATGTAGATAATGTAGTGGTTCTTTTAGAAGAAAAGGTTTTGGAAAAGGGAAGAAAATAAAAGAGTGATGGCGGGTAATATCGTCTCGGATGGAGTGATTCGCATCACATCTGGCGTTCAGAGCAAGCGGTGCTAGAAATAAATTAGCGTTGCCAGAAACTTAGGGTGGCCAAAAAAATTAGGTTTGCCGAGGATTTTAAGGAGACAAAGTCAAAAAGGTCAGTAGGTCAAAGGCTAATTTGTCTAAGAGAGAAGAGGGCTAATATTACCACTCAAAGAAACAATAACCTGTATGGAAGGCGGTGCAAGAAAAGGTAGTCAAGTCGGTGCAGTATGCGATCGTCCCCTATACTAATATAGGCTGCCGAATAGTGTTAGTTTTCTCAGATAATCGTATAAGAAGCAGGTGGCAAGAAAGATCTCTTGGTCGACTAAGAATATATTGGATTCTATATTTTGAGGAACAACGAAGAACTAGTAAGGACTGTTAAGTGTGTAAAAACTCCAAATACACTCATTTTAGATAAGGTGTAGTAAGCAAGATTTTTTTCAGATGCTCTTCTTGTTGGCGACGAGTGAGTGATGTTTCTACTTCGGACCAAGACTTATTTAGAACAATTTTATCTTTTAGCCATGACATGATAAGTGGTTATCATTTTTTGAATCAATGAAGGTGCACATTTAACATAAAATGAATAGGCCGATATATAATCTCATTAATTTTTTGGTTTCTCCATACTCTAGCGGTCACTTTCTGGAGAGGGAAAACTTCTTAATTCCTATGGCGACAATAGATAAGCCAGATATACATTGTTGCACAATGTAAAATGTAACCATTTCCATTAATATTTTGAACTGTCTTTTTCTTAATTACTCGTGAGAAACATAGTTCACACGGCTATATTATTCTCAAATCGTACTAAAAATTTCCTAATATGTTAATCCTTTTCTAAATCAAGTGATTAACGATTTATGTTACTGGCCAAGACTAGTTTGTCATGAAATTCAGTGCGTTTTGGAATGTATGTTTATAGTCTCTAAATTGTTTAGAGTTAAGTAGTGTGTTCGTTTCCATGCTAAATTGCTAGCTTCGATGTCACTTTATTTTGGATCTGTCTATAATTTTCTCTGGTGAATATTAGAGTCGGTTTATATATGTGACGATAATTAGAGGAGAATTTCACAAGGAGTAACTCTCTTTATATTGTACTTCCATACTACTTGAAATATCTCATGCTCGGATCTCCTTTGTGGGAACGCGACTCTCTGTGTTGTATATAAGGTAAATATGATCTACTTCTTCATCATTCCTAAATTCCTCTGGCATGGTAGGTGATGCTTCCGTGTATTTATGGTATGTACTTTATGCGATGGTTGTGTTATTTACTGTTCAATTACACAAAATCAATCGAAGAAACTGGAAATTTACAATCTATGTTGAGAGTTATACATAGAATAGCCAGTTCAGACATTATATCATGTAATTACAATACAGTGAAAATGACTCGATTACTATCAAGGATATCTCAATTTTTCTCTTATTGCTGTTTTTCCTTCTCTCTTTGAAAAGTTCTCTGCATTCGCAGTTGGGATCAACATACATTTTTCTTTTTCAAGTTGTCTTCTCAACATAATCCACTTCACTGGCTCACAGTCGGACTTCCTACTCAAGTGAGGGTTGTTATTGTTACACGTCTTCAGAGTCACAACTAATAGCTAATATTTATGCAATTGTATTGCACAGTAGGCGCATAAGCTTTTGAACGTCGAGGGAGATTTTAATTATCAGGCAGGAACAAGGATGTGGTTTGATGTGAGAAGTTTCTCCCTTGTACAGACGGATGGCAGGTACCAATTTTTGAAGGGTCCCAAGCCCCGCAGCGATCTAGCCTGGAGTTACCATATATCCATCACAAAACTCATATATAATGTCGCATGAATAACACATGCACCCTTTGTGCTACGCTCGGGACGCGTAAAATGGTGTTGTAGCGAGTTATCAAGTTTCACCTCGAACATCTCTCACAACTGCTATATATCTATATAGGTACCTATATAGGTAAAAGAAGTGATAAAGCACCATACATCGTGCTGCCGCAAAGTAGGTGAGTCAGTGAAGTGTGAAAGTTACGGAACAGTTTATATAGTCTTTTTGAGCCTTTTGATCGGACCTGCCTTCAAAAACTTGTGAAACCAGACCCCCCCAGATATAGAGAGCTATAGTACTCCAACTAAGGCGGTATCAGGCCCTTTGTTATAGCTAGGTAGATACTGCGAAGAAGAAAAAATAAAGTTCTCCAGCATGTCTTAACGATATATTAATTAACCTATAGTTTCTTTATTAAGGCCGCCCTAGCAAAACCGTTTAGTTGATGTTGAGTAGTTTCTAAAGAGACATTTTCTTGTTAGAGAGTGTTCAACGCGCGCTCGCTTTATATGTCAAACAGGAGAGACGTGAGAACCTCGAAAGAGATAGGAAAGTTGAGGCTGTTTTAGTAGAGGGAGATTTTTATAAGCTCTGACATGTTTTTGAATATAGATAGCTCTCAATCTTCACAGTTGACGACCCCACCCGGAAATTCTAGTTCCAGTCTGACTTGAGAAAATAGAATGCGAAGAGTTAAGACGGGCGAGAGGGGCATTCAGAAGTAAAAGAAGGAGCAGAATTGAAATGAGTTTGAAGAGGTGAATAAGTGCAGGGGTCGAGTCATCGGGTGTGCATAGGGAGATAGTATAAGTAGATACGCGATATGTGCGCTCGCCCACGTGAAGTACTCTATTGTTATCTGAAAAGTAGAATAATACGCTAGGAGATAAGACAGAACCGTAGAAGACCACAATGGACAGAACAGAGAAGAAGGTTCACTTTATCCGAGTCAACGCGGGCGCGATATTGAGCGATTTGAGAAAAACTAGGCTAAGTAGCAAAAAGAGAACGAGGAAAACCAGTGAAAGTGTGATAGGTCAGCTTCAGAGAGGCGTTACTGGTGCCATACAACAGGTTCAAATTGCTATTTGGACATTGAGTGTGCAAGAACGGCCGCACCTTAGCGGATAGTTCTCTCCCTGATAGATTTCGAATGCAGAGACCCAATAACCAAATCTAGTATAGATAGGAATAGATTATTATCCGGGTTAGACCTCTTTGGGCGGCCGAAAGTGCTATTATTTATTTCTTACTGGCTGATTCGGAAAAGTGAATTGAGTATTTCCTTAGAATGATTTCTAAAGAATATTGAATGAGTTAAGAGTATGGGATTTATTTATTTGATCTTAGATAGAATAACTATAAGTGGCTATTAGTGGGCGTATATGTATTATGAAGTGGGTCGGAACGGCTTCCTTTTTTCTCTCTCGTGAATCATGGTTGGATCAATGTGCGTGCTATGTCATACAACTTGCGATTGCGTGAGATAGTATAGTATGTAAGGACAATAGAGAGATAATGTTCGCAAGAAGAAGGTGGCTGTGCCCAGGACGGAAGGCACTATCTTCCCATACTCTTGGTTTAAGGAAATTGGCCATCCGGGGCCACCAGCACTTTCCATAACGTTCATAGATTCAGGAGCCCATGCATACGTTCGATCATAGTTAAATTACAGTGCTTAAATAGGTGAAGGAGAAGGGATTTGCAGGAAGTGATAGGTTTAGGTGATAGGCCATCTCGTCAATTCATCACACAAATTGTGTTGAGTGCAGGAAAAATAGAATAGAGCCGAAATCGTCCAAATGGCGCATTATTTTTTTATGTTTGAGGTGAGGTAGGATTAGACAAGAAGCAGAACATCAGAGAGCGAATGAAGAAGAGGAAAGGGCAGATTTACAGAAGTTGTTAGAGATGTTGTTATGCAAAGAGTTGACAGAAAGTTTTGATCAGTTAAAGAGAATTCAATACAGAGAGTGTTTTGTCTTCATTCTTTTCGTTTTTGTGGAATTGGCCCGCTATTTGTCTCGTGTCAGTAAAAAGAGGTTTCCAAGTATCCGCTGCAAGATTTCTTAGCTGAATGAAAATAGCAACAGTGAAGAGGAGAACTGAGAATTTTTCCATCCCGATTACGCACTGTCTCTAGCCTGAATGGCCAGCGTAAAGATTAACTAGAGTACGCTTGCGAACCGGATGGATTATGAGAGAGAGTAATACATGATTTTAGTCTGAAGAAGTGGTTTTATGAATTCGCGTCAAAGTCCCTCAGTGATTTTACAGCTTTCCCCTTATCGGCATGATAAGCTCTAAAAGCAACGTCATCTAGAGTCAAAAGCTTTAGATCTAGTGGTACCGAATTTTTAGTATAGCGTAGATGTCTAGACAGACGTCAAGGCTTGCATCCAATCTGCGATCATAAGTGCCAGAAAAAACATGCGTTCCGCAGATAGGGCGGTGGAATACCTGATATTGGAAGAAAGTTATATTGTAAAATTAAGATGATATAGGCATTGCGATGATCATGTAGTTTCCCCAATGGATTAGAGAAGATGTGGTTTCTATTTCCAATTTTTGATTTTTTAAGAGATGGAACTTAGTAGTGTGTTACATGGTCATAGATAGTGTGTTTCTTTAAAAATGGATATAGGATATCGATACTAAATCGGAACTGTGTGTGTGTCTAATTAGTATGCTACTGGGAATCATTTGAGAAAAGATGTGTGACGCTATCGCCTCTCCTACCTAACATCTAGTACTCGGTTTAATAGTTAAACAAGGAACTCTCCAATCGATTACAGATAGATATAGTAGTGCAGTGAGAAGTTCCCTATAATAGATATGAACCTCAAGTTTTTGTGATGAGAAAAGAAACTTTTAAATAATATACTTAGTCCGTAGTGAAGGAGTAGAATTATTTTTATTCTCGGAAAAGGTCGTGGTTGTATTATGCTGTATCTATATAGAGAGAACCGTAGCAGAGATAGCTTATCGAAGTAATGTTTTTCCGTCGCTCGCAGTTGAACAGATACAATTATACATTTTAGCACGAATGTCGAAGTCTAAAGAAATAATCTCGAGATTCTAATCAGAATAATCGTCGCTAGTTACAGGAGTGTTTTAATGTTTACATTAGGGAAAAAAATTACTCACACCCTTTGACGAATTAATTAGATGAAATAAGTTATAAGCTCTGAGAATTTTTTTCACTGATTGATACGAAGATGAATCTCTATTGTGCTCACAAAAGATCTTTGATCTTTGATTCTCAAGACAAATAGTAGAAAGCTCAATACATACCCCAGTTTAGTCGGTTATAAGTAATGTTAGAGGATAGACAATTATAAGAGAGAAGAGAGAGAGAGGAGTGAGGGTATTTGAACGGAGATGGCAAGTATAGTGTTTGAAAAGGCTGAGTAGGTGGTAAGTTGTACAAGGCAAAGTACAGCAGAAATCTTTCAGAATCAGTAAAAAAGAAATTGAGAGACTTTTAAGAAAATATGTTTATCATCGTATTTGCAGTTGGGATAAGGTGATGAATGAGCAGAGAATCAAAGAAAATTCTCATTGAAATCACCGAACCACGTAATACTTAATGAATGAACAAACACCAAAGTTCGGGACAAATAACCAATTTCAGTTGACTAAGTGCGAAGACGTGAAATTGTCATATTTGATTTCCTGAAGGAGCCTCGTTCTTAAGTTAAGTATATATGCACTGTGGATATTATAAGTAATGCATCAGGAAATATATTCTACTATTTGTGGAGAATGGCGAAACAGTGTCGGTTTGAGAAGTGGAACATGGAAGTGACTTTCTGTTGCCGGAATAGCACCAATAACACAGTGTCCAATTACTTTACAACAAGGGGAGAGAGAGGGCGATTTAACTTTTGCATGCGAATGTTGTATTTTTCTGTACGTCTAAATGATGATCTAGATATTAGATTTTTGTTTATAGAGAATACGTGAAGGGAGAGCATGAGAATGAGTAGAATTTTTTTTGATGAAAGATTAATCTGTATCGAATTACCATTATTTAATGATCATCCACGGTTTACGTTCCTTTGAACCTGGCCATCAGTTGTACGGAGTAAGTTTCGATCGTTATGGACAGATCCGAATCGAGAGATCCGGAGAGAAGAGAGACGGGAATATTATTTTACAGATGAAGCGAGAATTATGCCTGGGAGGATCCGAAGGAATAATAAGGAGTCTCGAATTTAGCGATTTTTCTTTATTGTTCACCTTCGTATTCTGATACTTGTTAAGTAAGAGTATTACGTTTCTCGAGTGTTATTTAAGGATAGAGAAATAAGTGGAGAAGAGGAGAAGAGAGGAAGGAGAAGAGAGCAAGGAGAGAAGAGAGAGAGAGGAGGAGAAATGATTTACTACCAGGTGAAATGCACTATTAGAACGTATCTTAGGGTCAACGTTGTTAAGGATATTGAGGGAAGTGAATTGCTCGTTAGTCTGATAGTACAATATGCGAGCTTAAGAAAAGTTTTTAGAGAAAGGTTTGTGAATTGAAATGATAGAGGAATGAGACTGCTTGCTTTTATAGGGTTAAGACAACCACTCAATTGGGGACAGAGCAGATTTGTCAAGATGGACAGGAATAATGAGTAGATATATATAGTGAGAGATAGATGAATAGATATAATATATATAGATAGAGTAATAATATATATATATTAAGATATATATATAATATATTAGATATATGAATAGGATAGAGAGATAGTGAGAGTGATATAGATAGAGGATAGGTAGGAAGGATGTATATGAGAGATGAATAGTAGTATGAAAGAATATAGAGGGAGAGAGATTAATAGAGATATAGATTGTATTAGTATAAAGATGATATGATAATATAGATAGAGAGAGATAGATAGATAAGAGAATATAATTGAAGATGAGATAGTAGAGATAGAGGTGATAGTGAATAAGAATATATAGATATAGATAT
>JABUQX010077582.1:55000-69850 GCA_015478945.1 Trachelipus rathkii | reverse complement strand
GTCAAACAAGGTTAAAACATCAAAAAGGGCTAAGCCCCTAAAAGGAAGGCCAAAAAATTACCGTGGGGTCAAAATTGACCCATGGTATCTGGCAAGCTTTTTGGAGAAAAAGGTCAAGGACAAAAAAGGTTCAAAAGCATCAACAAAGACACTAGGCTAAGGCCTAAGATGGGCTGGCCAAAATCTCACCGTTGGGCACAAAAAATGACCCATGGAAGACCAAAGGGTTGCGTCGAAAAAAACAATTAGGGTGGGCTTACGTCTTACAACGGTCTGCCTGACGCAACCGTTTTGCGCACACACGATCTTTCTCTCCGAAAGCTTGTTGCGATACAAATTCTAGGGTGCCACAACAACAATTCAGGTTTCAGCCAATATAACTTAGGAGTTGCCCAACAAAATACCGTGGGCCAAAAATTGACCATGTAAGACAAAGCGAGTGTGGTCCAGAAAAAAGGTCAAGGTACAAACAAAATGGTCGAGGAAGAAAAAAGGTGTCGAGACGGTCAGGTAATACAAATTTGGGCTCAAAAAAAATACGGTCTTGACCAAATTTTAGGGGTGGTAACATAAACGAGGCCTAGGGTTTAAAAAGCGTCAGCGTGGCGAGTAAAAGCGACCGTCTTACCGGACATGGATCTCCTACTACTTCACATCAATTAAACAACGAACTATGATAATAATTTAAATGCAATTCTCTACATTTATATAATTTTGCAATATCTATACACTTTAACTATAATTTTCACGTTATTATACTCCCTTTTAATTTATTCTTATTTAGTGCAATTATTTAATTCACGCCACCAGGTATGGGAAAACACTCTTTATATCCTAATATTCTACATTAACTCTTTGGATTTCTTTGGCTTTAACCTATTCTCCTCTAAGGGACTGACGTCGTCTAATATTCTGGGCTATCTAGAGCACACTTCCAAACCAGTATAGTGATAGTGAATTTAATATATTTCACATTCAAAAACCATCGCCACTTTTTAAAATAATAAAAAAAATTAAATCTTACAATTGTTGCATCACACAAATCATTTTACAAAATATTATAATGATATGCAGTCATTCAGACTCATACATACATAGCTCTGGGATCCCTATCCTAATAATTCTATATCAAAACTTTCATAGTTCTCATTTTTAACTCTCTGTCCAGTTCTACAATGTTGCTGTTCCATGGAATGAATCTTGCAATGTGAATCGATAGGAACATCTCTGGTGTTACCAAATTTAACCTCTCTTTAACATCCATGTGATGCCCTACTATCCCAACTATTCTTACGCGAATCACCACCGATGACAGTTCTAGGAGGAAAATCAGGACTTCATTTTACCTTGAGAAGATTAAAAATTGCACTAATACAATTACTTCACTCTCTTAATCCACAAATGAAATTATAAACTAACTCAAATTATTTTTTCGTTTTCTACAAGAAAAAAAATTGTCTCTTTATTAAACAATGTTTTTCATAATTTTTTAAAATGAAACTTTAAGAAAGCACTTAATCTATCCAACTTCTTGAGAAGACTTAAAGTTAAATCTATAGTTTCATACTTTGCAATATCTTTCAATTACGTGTATACCTCGCCTCTTATTATTCATGCCACCTATCATTACGCCTTACATTATCCTCATCATACACATATATATTATATTATAATACTATCATATATACTGATATCTAATATATACCTATACCCTACTATATATTACTAATATATATATATATAATATATATAGCATACCTCTATACTATCATACTAGTCTACTATATATATATACATATATAACTTGAAAATCATAAGCATCCGCTAAGACGCACGTTCATAACTAGACACACTTTATTTACGAAGTACTCTGACTCATGCATGCATACAACAATATGACCATCTTCAGCAACGGAAAGAATATTATATATAAAAATCTACCAAATAAACTTTGCATAAGACCATAAATTTTTAATTAACATAATCATTATGCCTGGAGCGAGCAAGTTTAAAAACATGAGATATCTACACTTATTAATTTACAAATCTGAAAAACAGTTTACAGCAGAGCAAATCATACTAAAAAGATAAGATCCACAGAAAACTGTTCAGCGAGAACAGCATGACATTGATCGGTGAGAAAATGTTAACTATATGATAATAATTACATAATCGCGTAAATTAATAATTAATACATCAATCTAATTAATTAAAACTAATAATATCACATAGTTGAATATTCTAACTATTACATTAATAATGTGAATAATCACACTCAAAATCATACGAACACATATATTTTACATAAATAAATTATATAATACAATATAAAATATACACACTGATTACTGTACACACTGATATCACTGACTATACTTACATCAATTAAATAAATCTACGAACATAAAACAGACTATAAATAAATAATAATAAAATAGTAATAATCTGAAAATAGAGATAAGAGTAATATATCAACCATCTCCTAGATCATATATAAATAAAGCGTGCCGAGGACATTACAAAAAAAGGAAAAAACAAAGATGAGCAATGGGCAATAAGATTTTTAAAAGCGCCGCATACTCCAATTAGTCAGAGAAGTCAAA
Source organism: Trachelipus rathkii (assembly GCA_015478945.1). Taxonomy (NCBI): domain Eukaryota; kingdom Metazoa; phylum Arthropoda; class Malacostraca; order Isopoda; family Trachelipodidae; genus Trachelipus; species Trachelipus rathkii. The sequence continues at coordinate 67,247 of JABUQX010077582.1, read as the reverse complement.
AAGTATATAAAAGTGCAACTATATCCACACATAGTCAATTATATATATATATATACACTCGTGACGGTATAGGCTGAACACAGCCTGCTATAGTCACACAGAGAGTGCAACGAATTCTCACCAACGCCTCGCGACGACAAGCTATATATACCATCAGGAGGATCTCTATAAACTTTTGAGGGCTTAGCCCCCAGCGCGCATAACTGTACTGATATATTATTTATATGGTACTACACTAGATATATATAATTGAATACACGCTACCCACGTGATTATTAAGAAAAGTATGCATATTATAAGAATATTTATATACATTATATTCACAGTAAAGAGTGATTGTTATTATACATTACCTATCATTATATGTAGGAGAATGTATATATATTATTATAATAAATAAAATAAGTGCGAAGAGTATCATTTATTATATACAAATTAATGCAGGATGAATATATGATAAAATGGAGTATAGTATATTTTATACCAGTATATTTTTCGTGGACGTGAATATATTTCCGAAGTGGAAAAACAATACAAAGCTACACACAGAAAGAGAACTTAATTCTAGCAGAGCATATATAGCAAAACATATTATAAAAGTACTTATAAATATATATGAATATATACTATCCACGATGTGAGTTTCTCAAGCTTCATCCTCCAAGTCAACAATTAGCGTGATCCTACCATTTAATTTCCTCATTTTCATACTCATACACTACCTATATCTAAATTATATTATTATTACATTATTTATATATAAAATATATAATTTTTTACTAAATTTTTATATTTTTATATTATTATTTATTACTATAATATTATTATTAACAATAAACTGTTTTAAGCAAGTGCTATGGCATTGACGACCAACTAAAGTTGAAAAGCGATAGATAAAGAAATAGTGATCTATACAAGGAAGAAGGAAGAGGGGGAATGTGTATAATGCATGTAATTAAAACTGATTAGTATATATATATTATATATATATAATATATATATAATATATATAGTATATATTATATATATATATATATATAATTATATATATATATATATAATATATATATAATATATATATATATATATCTTAATACATTATTAAAAATAAATATATACTAATATATAATATAATATTATATAATTATATATAATAATATATAAGAAGGTTAATTATAGTATAAATTTAATCTTTATATACCTATCTCATGTAATTATATGATAACCCAATATACTATCTATTATTTTTTGCGAAATTGAGGGCACAATTATAAGTGCTATAGTTACTCGATGCATTATTTAACGACTTATAGATAATGCATAGTATATCCCTATCAACCCTAAAATAAATATATAGTTTAGTAAGATTATAATTTTTTATATATATATATATCTAATATATATATATATATATATAAATAAATATATATGAGTATAAACAGTTATTTATTATTAATATAAGTCACGAGAGTGTAGCGCATAGTGAGTTTTTATTCACTATCCTAGCGATATGCCGGACTAGCAAAAATCACTATCTGCCCAAAATGCGATGCGGATAGTTAAGTTATTCAGTGAGTTTTAGCCACAGAGAACACTACACATCCATATCAGCGTGTTATATATATTCCTAAGTTATATACCTATGTCATACTATCCCTCTTTATACTTAATATAAATATGTAATGAGTTATATGTGATTATAATTAATTAGAGTAATAATATATCGCTAAATTTATATATAATATATATATAATTATTATATATAATATCTTAAATAAAGAACATAAAGTGGGTAAAAGGTAAAGTGAGTAGTAATTATGAGCGAGAGTGCGAGAGCGATCACTCCTCCGTGAGCTTAGAATTACTCCAATCTCCTATCCATGAGTCGCCATTTGCGTCTTGCGTTCATATTATTTACACACTCATCCCCAGGCATATACATATATATCTGGACCAGCGCATTTATCCACATATCATATACACATACTTAAAGTACACACCCCCTTCTAGACAACACCTTTACAGACATCCTACTACTCATATCCCTGTGTGTGTGGGAGAAAGAATTGCCCACATCGTATGTCTGCGTGTCGTAGAAGCGGATAAGGGACGAGGGGTAGTTGGGTGGCTGCCCACTACCACCTATCTCCTGCTAGGAATGCTGATGCATGAGCCTCCGGGCGAGATAGTGTCGTGATTCGTGCGAAAATGGCACTTTTATAAATGTTCGGCGGAAATTGTAGTGATGGGATTAATTATGTACACTTGAATTGTCAGAGGAATAAGAGTGGTGAAGGAGAGTATGGAAAAGGACGTGTGCGATGGAAAGTTTAGAATGGGCATATGTGTGGATTTGGCTCTGCTGGTGCTGAAAATAAGAGAGCAGTGAAAAGGAAATCGGTGAAGAAAATCGAGTGGTGAGTGATGTGAAATGTGTGAGTCCTGGATATAGTAGCACAGGAATGAGAGGGCGGAGAGAGGAGTTGCATGTGTGAATGAGTTACTTGTGTACAGTATATCGCTATGTAGGACTTTGTGTAAGATCGTGGAGGACTCGTAGACTTAGAGGATTGAAAACTGTTAAGTTTGAAGAGAGGTCAAAAGGTTGTTGTGTGACGTTATGGTCCATCTGAATATGAACGTTGAGGAGAGTACGAGTTTTTGGATAATCTGAATGATTGTGTTTGGATAAGAGTGAGTAGACGACCCGAGGATTGATAGTGTTGGGGAGAACCACAGTGGTGTTGGAATAGTGACTTCGAAAAACGTGGATGGATAAAACAGCGTGGTTTTATGGGTGTCGGGAGACTGAGAGAAGCAACTTAACTAAAGAGTAGAACACTTCTGGAAGTGTCCACGAGAAACTGTGCAACATACTGCGATGAATGGTTAATGAAGTGATTGAATTATCGTGATGAGAAGAGCGGAGGTATAGTATATACATGATACTCTTAAAACTACAAGAAAGGAATATCTATTCTAGTAAGAAGGACTAATACATAGAGTTGGTGTAGGTAAGAGATGTAATCGATAGTGACAAAGTATGAAATGACGAATTATTTTAGTATGGTGAGAGAGAGGAGATGTTGAAGTTCAGTACTGTTGGGCACTATTAACATTGATTACAGTGAAGAGGTTCTAGGAGACTGATGAATCAATCTGGATCATATATGTTGTTCTATATGTAACAATATGATCACACGGCAGGCATGGAATGGTAGTGTACATAGACAGGTGATACTTAAAGGAAGTGGGTTGTTAAAAAGTTATATATAGTGATATATAGGTTAGTAGTCAGGTTTGAGAAATATGTGTGATAAAAGTATGTAAGAGCGCTCGCAAGTAAATCTAGTGTTTCAATACAACATATAGAAATAGAACACAATTTAATTCATGTGGAGTGCAAATGAAGGAAGCAATTGTTGCTCAGTGCACAAAAGAACGTATATTCGTTGAATGTGACTAAAGTAGAAGTAAATGTAACTATGAGTGTTGAAACACTATGTGACAAGAGCATATATATAAAAACAAGAGCAAGATGATAGGGATCGAATGTACTAAAACACACACAAACTATTATGAAGTAAACAAAAGAAGATGTGTAAGAAATTATGTAATATATGAGTGTGTATATTTGAACATAAGATACTAAAAAGTGCATTACTTAAGGAGAAAAGAAGAGGTTATAATGAGTAAACTAATTGGAAGGAGGAATGAATGGGGACTAACAAGAAAATAAAGCTCCTCTGGAAGGAAGCGCGAAAGGTTAATAATGAGAACAAAGGAACCTTATAGAATAAAAAATAGGGATGGTGCTTTTGTAAAAGATGGAAAAGGATGCGAGGAGAGTGTGGAAAGAACACTTCGGAAATCTGCATAATATTGGCAGTAATGAAGACGTGATAGTGAATGTGTGTGGGTTTGATGGTGCAAGAAGAATAGGTATATTTTGGGGATGAGGGTATTAGCAAGGATAGGTAAGGTATATAATGGGTTAGAGTTATGAGAAAGTGCAAGAATGGTAAAATCTGACGGTATATATGATGAAATTACTTGGTTGGAAATGATCATAAACTGAGTAAGGCGAGAATGGTGAATTGATTGGGATTTTGGAAAATTTTGCTGTAAATAGCGTTATGGAGGTATAGTTTCCAAGGGATATGTGAGGAGAGTCAAGTAAATAGTTAATCACTTTATATATAAGTGAGGTAAGGGAGATAATAGGGAACGGTAGAAATTATAGGGTATTTAGTTTATGTTATTGAGTGTTGTTAGGAAGATATATGCTGTATTTTGGTCAAAAGAGTTGACGTATCTAGATAGTATATCTGAATGGAGTGATCTGCTAGATGAGTCGCACATGAACACATGGCTCGCGTTACTAGAAACTCAAGTGGGGTATAAGAGGATATGTCTGGAATCAAATGCGTTTACATATGCAAAACAAAGTAGATAAGAAAAAGAATAACGATATTATAAATTATAAGATTTTATTTTAGTATATATATGGACTTCGTATCAGGCGTTGAGTTGAGTTAAATAGGGTAGCATCTTAATAGTGCTCAGTGTCTATTCAATAAATGGTGTTGGTTGAGTAGGCGTATCAAATTAAGGTAAAAAGAGTAATTTATACTGATAGATTTTAAGTGAGTGCGTGTGTGGTAAGAATAAATTGGGTCATATGTCTTAGTATCTAATAAGCGTAGTGAGACAGGGGTCGTGTTATGTTCGCCTTGTGTATTCAAATTGTATCTCACTGGAGGATTATGTAAAGAATTAGAGGTGGGGGGCAGGAACAGTCAGGTGTGTAGAATGATGGGTAAGAATGACAGATGAGTAGCGAGGGTACCCTTATCCTATTATTAATGCGGATGATTGTTGATCTCCTAGTATTGGGTCGATGTGAGGTATGATGGTTGAGCGATGAGATTGGAGAGAGTATTATGTGACTAGGTTGGTTAGTTACAGCAAAGTAAGAGCGATCTAAACACACGGAAACACTGATGGTGCTCACACACGAGAGTTTAAGCTCATGGTTGTGTGTTAAGGACACATCTCAGCTCGCGTAAAATTTATCGTAATTCAGGATTGGTGTAAGCATTCTCGGAAACAAGTGCCTGAGTTTACAGCATTTATCAGGGTAAGTGTGGAGAGAAGGGACGAGATGAATGCAGAGTGTTAGATATGATAAGTATATGTGAATGCGAGGGAGTCGAGCTTGCAATTAAATCGTTGTGTTAATGTACGAAAAATGATAAGTCTGAGGAGTCACTACTATCGTCATGTGGTCTCTCGCATGAGGGAGTAGTGTTGTACCTGTTTTATATGAGTATAGTCAGTGAGAGACACTATGTCTGGTGGAATAAGAATATAATTAGATCTAAAGTTCAATGTTTCAAGATGGACAATTTTATGGGCGTGCTAGGTGTGAGAAGAATTGATAAAAATGAGATGAACGTATTTAGAGGTGTATCTGGTGTGGTGTGAGAACAGACGTAGCAGAGTGAGAGAGAATAAATGCACAGAGTGAGTGAGAAGGAGATATGGTTTGGTCATATGAAAGAGCGATGAAATAATGGAGAGTCCGCGATCTGCGTTAAAGCGGAATGTATAGTGTGTGAGGTGCTGGAGAGGCCGAACTTACATCTATCCGTTTCCATATCCACACCACAACCGAGTACTGCAATATCAAACCCCACATACTTCTCCAATCTATTACTCCTCACAATGTTTTACTCTTTTTGTGCACATCACACAAACCTCTTCCTAACTACGTCATTCAGCTCATCGTCTCCATCTCACACTCGTGCCCACACCATAGCACTGCCCACTAAGAGATTTGTCCATGAGGACTGACACCTACTACTTTCGAACTCTCGTAGATCTGAGTCTACTTCTTGGTGGTATTCCAGATCCAGTATCAGTCTCTAACATAACCGAGTGGACATCTACAATGAGCGAGCTTATTTGATGGTGACAACAGAGTGACCCTCTGATGCTATATATATCACTAGCACACTCCAGACTTAGGTCCTGAATTTACGATTTCACCACACGCACCACGACTAACCTGCCACGCGAGCTCACGCAACCCCGCCATCGCACATTCGGATAAGCTTTCATTGCGCTACCTACACCTCATGTGCCATTGCGATGCGTATCTCACTATCTAATCACAAGTCCGAGTACCCTCGTATGGAGAGTTGCTGTGGTTACTTAGAGCTCAGAAGGCACGACTATATACCGAGCCTACACTGGCGCAACCACTCTAACATCAATATAACAAGAGGGTCTATGAGCGTTCACCAAAACTACTATCGCACATCTCGAGGTGCTAGTGCAACGTATCTAGTCACACCCATGGTGAGTTTCTTATCTATCTGGTTACTCTTCGACAGAGCACACTCACTACTTATTATCACTAGCTTATCTCTCCACGACCTATAATTGCTCTCACTCCAATGAGGCGTGGCTTCCCAAACTCGTCGTCACTATGAGAGCTGACCTATTTCAAAGCAGTCTATGAGCCAACAAGATAGAACACAATGAGAACATAGGACATATCCCGCCAGCGAGCAATATTGAGTATTATACAGGATATTCACCCAGCGTCGCAAATCTTCAAGTTATCACTCTTTCAATATACAACTACCATTGTGCCTGGCTACAACACCCCATAATGCTAATCTTTGCGATACCACCAATATCTCGAGGCTATTGAGATAAATGAATAACAAAGGAGGACATACACACCATCCTCATCATTTCACCACATCACCTGCTAGTAATTGAGATGAACGAAGAACTACCTTGACTATACCAACTATCTCCGTGTAATTCTATCAGCGACACGTCTCGCATGATCTCCATTAGAGTTACTTATTGGAATCATTTCCCATCTCTCCACTGAGAGAGCCGTACCCACAGCAGACCAAATACAAGCTTCACCTAATATCATAAGACAGGCCTTTTGCCCACAAGCCTGTCACCCTATTCAGCCACATAAGTCATATCGAGGCAGCGAGTCTGTAAGCAGAAAGCTATATAACAATAAACACTGATAAATAAGCGAGAAGTGAGCTGATTCTGACACTCTCCTCGCCCTCCATGCGTCACTGGCACTAAGTGTATCGTGTCTCACACATGCACAAACGTGTCTCACCCCACATCATTATATTTATATTCTATTTCTAAACGCCTACTCTTGTGTTGCGCAATTGTGCGATCTCATCGAGCCTCACTAGGTCAGCGTCTACCTCAGCACTCATTTGATAACACACCAGTATATTACACAGCAACAAGAGAGGAACTTGCATTATCTAGCGAATACTTCACCTTACTATATCACACCAATAAGACTTATATTGCCCACTCCAATTACATTGTATCACAGCACTTTAGTCATCCGCTGTACCACTTGTATATTATGAGGGTAGAGTCCGACACGGCAGTGGCCATGCGATGTAACGAATGTAATCAGGTACAGGGGGCTAACATCCTTTGAACACCTTCACTACTTGCTCTCCTTAATATCTTCCAACTCCCTTAAACCAATAATAGCATCTTCTACTAATACGCAAACACCAAAGCTTAACCACAATGTAATTTTGCGTCATTATATACAACACAGTCGTTCCAAAAATATCCACACCATCACGCCTCTGTTGCGTTGTATTCTATATAACCAAGATAAATTTATTCTATTCCAGTTCTATACCGGCTCAGATCTATATTACCATTCCTTCCAACCTTCGGAGTTCACACCTACACACTATATTAGCTTATCGCACCACATTCGACTATAATACCCTCATCCCCACAATATTACCATCTTCACTCTCTCATTAGAGCCATCAACCCACACACACATTCACTTATCACTACTTCCCAAAATAATCTATTCCCGGTTCTCACGAAAAGTAACTAGATTCACGTGTTTCCACACCACAGCATTCCGCACGTGGTTAGTACGTAGTAACTATTGCATTCTCTCTCACTCTGACAAATCTTCTCGAAGCATTCCACCAAAATTCATCATAAGCAAAGATGCACCATCCCGTAATTAATTTACATTCAATTAAATATTGTTTCATGTCGACTTTTGACATGCTTTCACTCCACTCCCTCCATGTGCTGCAGATTGTCTCGCAGTAGGATATCTTCTGTAATTCTGCGACGCTCTCCTAACGTATGTACCTTCCCAGAATAGATCTAGTACTTCCTTAAAATTATTCACCTTTCTTGTTGGTCTCCATATACAACATCCTTCAATATAATGTAATAATTTTCATTCATAAATCCTTTCTTTTGGGTTTCATCTTATGTCACAAAAATATATTTTTTTATAGTTAATATTATTACTTTTCCACCTAATATTAATATAAATAAAGCTTTGCAAGCATCTTTCTTTGGTTATGTAACTTACATTCTATTTGAAAATTGTCTAATTTATTAGTACATTAGTCAACACCTAACGCTTCTTATTACACTTTTAAAACCGCTATTATATATTGTATTACACCCTCTTCATTACACCATATATCACTAACTGTTAACTATATCTACTTCCTACTTTAGCACACCAACATACTTCTTTTGCACTTACTAATCACAATTGCTTTCTCACTTCATTTGACTATACCATGAATATTCTAGTTGCGAGTTATTCATACATTTCTTATACACAAATACAACTGATATTTACTTTTAACTTAAGCATACTCGCTTAAATGATATGCTATAGCGCGGTGGCATGGCGCAACTCCACTTACTAAAATACCTCTCTTTTTGTCATGCCTCTCTATCTATGGCTCCATTATTTTTTACTCACTTTGAGTTCCAGCTTGACTCCACTTACTCTCAAGCTCTACACTGTCCATCCAGATACAAATTTAATTCCTGTCTTACCATCCGTGTGCGGTGCGTTATCAATTCCAATGTCTCTCCACACCTCTCTCCCCTATATCCGTGTAATTTTAGCGAGAGAGAGACAGACATAATGGATCCGAAATAATCTCTCCACTCACTAAACCTCCCGTGCTATCTTGACTTTAACATGACAAACAATCGAGAACCTAACATTTCATACATCTATTCTATCTTCTCCAACCATGACACCAAAATCCACATACACTCACATAATTCATCTCTTCGATCCGCACCTATTCTCTCACACTCGCGCTCCACACGCGACATCACAGGCCTTTCATATGGCTCCAGCCACAACACACTCCTCAAGATCGTTAGATATTATGAGTGATTATCTACAAACAGTACAATAAACCATATTCATCACGAGGTATATATAATTCAAAACCTTTCTATACACTTTCATCAATTTTAACCCACGACACTCTCCTCTCACAAAATAGACGACAGCCTATAAGAGAAGGATAGTCTCGTACACCCATTCCCTTTTTTATACTACCGAACCATGGTACAGGCCCATCCAGACAGCTGACAAATCGTGAGAACATATACGATATCATACGTATAAAAAGGCCATTCACAAACATTCTATCTAGGATTTCAAATAATCGTACCTTCTACAACGTTATCTCCTTACAGATGGACCATTAATCAGTCACTATACTACACTATCAATACCTATGAACCTTATCATAACTTAAATTATTAACCAATTTAGAATACTTAATGACTCTAACACCACACAATAAGTCTACAATTAGTTCTATGTAACTCACAAGTCAATCATCATAAAATTGACAACTCCTCTTCATCCCCCTCTCATGCCCTTTTACCTACACCAGCACACACATAATTCACACCACACTCACTTATCATTTTTACTCACCGTTTCCTTCATCTTTGTTTCAGTCACAGCGAGCGAGCAAATCAAATTGCCCTTTCTAAAGATACATCACATTCACCTTCTATTACTCTTCTCCATTATTTCACCTACTTGACATTCCATATAGTACCCAATACTAATTCAGTACAATACGTCCGAAAATTATAGAAGTGAGCCAATCTACACGAGATACACACACACTGTGGGATCGTGCACGTACATATATGTCTTCCGATGGTCGTGTGTGCGAGTGTCATGCGAGTTCTTTCTGCGTACACTTAAGATGATGAGTCACTAGTTATATATGGTGAGTCGATGCGAGAGCACACGACTATTCCCTCAGTTCGCTCGTGATACTCGTCGTGGCGAGCGAGGACACGCCTCAGTATCTATACGGATGGAGGGTTATATTTGCTTCTAACCAAACACACTTTAGCGATTATATGGAGTTAGTAGAGGAATGTTCAAATGTAGGAGATGTAATGCTTATATAGAAGAAGTGGTAGAATCATCTGTTAGAGATTGTATGTTGCTTCAAATAGTGAATGAGAAACGTCGCGATCACAACATTATGATGGGATGCGAGTGAAGGTAGGTGCCTGGGAGGGAGGGGGGGGTTGGGGTATTTCTTAGAATGGTTAAAGCTAGTAAAAGTAATATAGTAAACCGCAAAATATATAGACACAAGAAAAGTCGATCGTCTATAAAAATAATAATGTCGTGGGCACAGGAATAATTTCCAACGCTTCGTAAGTAAATGTGTGTTACTTCTCCCTATATATTATATTAATTAATAATATATAATTAATTAAAGATAAATATATATATAATATATATTATATATATAATATATATACTATATATATTATATATATATATAAATATATATATTATATATATATTTAATATAATATATAATATTTATATATATAGAAGTTTCTTGTGGCTAAAAACTCTAAATACTTATAACTATACTGAGCATCCGCAATTCACTAGTCAGATAGTGATTTAAACTATCCGCATTCGTACTGATAGTGATGAATAACATCACTAGCCGCTACACCTCTATTATTAATATATAATATATATAATATATATATATATATATATATATATATATAATATAATATATACTATATATATATATATATAATATATATATATATATATATATATATATATATTATATAAATAATATTAATTAAATAGTATGAGACCATATGTAACGAGGGATATACTGTAAATCGAAATTATATTACAATATTATTATTTAATTTTTGCTATAATTCTTTCGAATCCCTATTATAAAGAGAATATAATATATAACTAATATAAGACACTGCATAACCTCTCTCATATATTAAAATTTTATCAGTATATCTATATCCGAAGATAGTTTTTTTAAAGTCGATAAATATATCCATTTTAGGACCCAGGTAAGTTTAAGGTTACCATTATAAGTTTTTGAGTTAATATTATATATTAACACTATAAAGTATAATCATGTGTCTAACTTAACAAAACTTATATCTATAAACCTTACTGATTTTGAATCGTAAAATAGAAATAAATATATGAAATATAACGTAAAATAACACTATTTTATTACTAAAACATTAAATATAATTACGCTATATTTATTATGAAAAATTTTTTTATTAAACAATAATAGTGCTAAGAATTGCTATCATATGATGAGATATCGAAATACATGCGTTATTGTATTAAATTTTTTAAAATATCTGGAATTGGATGCTATATGGAAAAAAATATCTTGACTAGCATACTAAAAAATCAGAAGATGAACTTTAATTGTATTACGTGAATAAATGAGTGCCATAGTCTATAAGTAAATATGTTGTGCCTGTGAGGTGAATGTAATCACGTGTTGAATTAGATACACACCCACTCAGATGTTTTTCATATTTATTTACTTTTTATCTTTTTTCTATATGTCTATCTCTTATGATCGAGTCTTTTATAGAAACTTGTGTCTACTTGTTTTATACCAATCTTTCAATACAAACGGACACGATAAAAATCTATAAATACCCTAGGCAATACTATATAAATAATAGTATTATATTATTATATGAATATATATTTATAAATATGAGTAGATATAAATAATATGTATTATACTATAGTATGTAGTTATAGGTATAGTTATAATAACATATATATATATATACATATATATAGGGTTGGAAAAAAACCAATTGGTTTTTTTTTTAAAAAAAAAAACAAACCTTATTGGTTTTAGTTTAAGATAAATCCAAATTAAACCAATGGTTTTTTTTTAGTTTTTTGGCGGGGTTTTATGCTATTTTGATGGATTTAATGTGGTTTTTATTGGTTTTAAATAGATTTTAAAGGCAAAGAAATCACTTACTTGGAAACTGTTATACAATTGCTGCTAACACAATATTTTAAGAA
>JABUQX010077582.1:42500-50000 GCA_015478945.1 Trachelipus rathkii | reverse complement strand
GCAAAGAAGGGAGCAGATTTGAAATGCGTGGAAGATTGGAGAGATGAGTCATGGGAAAGTAAGTTTTAGACGTACGCCTGAGTAGACTAATAGATGAAATTAGGAATAAAGTTGAGATAAACAGAACTTGAGGAACACCACAATTAACAGAAAAGGAGGAAGAGGACACTCCATCAACGAGTGCTGATATGGAGCCATCGGAGAGAAAACTTGACAAGAGTAAGCAAAGAGAAGGAGGAAACCCAAAGGAAGGGAGCTTAGAAAGCAGCGACGCGTGCCATACCCGGTCAAACGCTTTGGATATGTCAAGCGCAACCACGCAAGACTCCCCATAAATCATTTAGATAGGAAAGTATGTCACCAGTTGACCTCGAGCGTCGAAAGCCATACTGATGATCTGAAAGAAGGGAATGAGACTCCAAAGTATCAAAAATTTTAGATAGAATACAAGTGAGAACTATAGGGCGATAGTTTGAAGGATCAGAGCTGCCAACTTTTTCCGGATCGGTTGAACATATGCGCGTTTCAGGATCTCATGCACCCATTCATGTGCAATCGCAAGTAAAGACATGGGAAACCTGATAGGAGAAGGAGTAGGAGGGGGGATTCCAGAATCGTCCAGGGTAGAATTAAATGAGAAAAGGAGGCCAAAGAGAAGTTGATAGTTGACGTTTGTGTAGTGAAGTCGTGTGTGATTGTTTTTCTGGGTGTTTAGTTATGTCAATATAGGTTTTTAATGTTTCTAAGTTTTTTCAACCAAGCCTTAATTTTAAATGTCTTTGGAACTATTTTGTTGCTTTTTGTTCTTTTGTTTTAATTTTTAATCATTAGATATTTACAAATGATGAGGATGTCAGCCAAACTTTCGCCGTTTACAATTTAAAGCTAAGTTTTAGTTTATTTTTAAATTTTTAGTTTTTAGTTTATTTTTTTTATTTAAATTATTAGATATATTATAGTGTTTTGCTTTTGTGTTTCTTTTTAGTTAATATTTTATAAAATGAAGTATTTTTAAGTTTTAATACGAAACACCAGCATATTAGTTTGTGTGTGTTGATAGTTTAGATTATCTTCATTTATTTTGAAGTTATATATATATATATATATATATATATATATATATATATATATATATATATATATATATATATATATATATATATATATATATATATATATATATATATATATATATATATATATATATATATATATATATATATATATATATATATATATATAATATATCCCGAAGAGTTCAGGCATGTAACTAGAAAACTATAACATCTACAGGAAAATAAATAACATTTTTGATTTCAGGAAGTAATTTCATCGAGGAAACTTAAAAAAAAAATTATTTTATTCTAATATTTATTAATAACTCCTTAAAATTTAGTAATATCTTAGACCTGAAATAGTGCAAGCTCTGATTGACCTTGAAAGCTGCAGTAGTCTCGAGAGCAAAAGTTGCCAAATACCGTTTTTTGGAGAAAATATTATTTTTTCTTTTTATATCCTTTTTAGGGGGTTCGAGCCGACGGAGGGACAGAGGGGGACGAAGTCCCCCCGGTAGGCCGAGAAACCCCGACTCTATCTATCGTTCTTGTTTACTCGTGGGTATTCGTCCGTTTTAAAAAAAAAAATTCAACATTTGGCAACTTTCCGTGCATACTCGGGAGTAAGCCGCATCTTTGATTTATCAAAAAACAGTAATTTTTCAACAATTTTTAACAATTTTAATTTTTTTTTTTTTTTTAATTTCCGGGGTAAAAATGTCTCCTGATTAATAAAATGATATTTATTTTCGTGTACCTGTTATAGTTTTTTAGTTATATGTTTGATCTTGATGTTGATATATATATATATATATATATATATATATATATATATATATATATATATATATATATATATATATATATATATATATATAGGTGATATTTGGTTTAAAACCACAACTATTTCAATCCATATCTCAAAAACTACAATAGCTACAAGGAAAAGGAATACATTGTTGGAATCCTGGTAAATATAAAAATATTCAACTAATCCTTGTAAAATTTTAGTTAGGAAAATGTAAAAAAAAATAATAATAAATAAATAAAATAAATATTGGCTATTTTTTTTTAGGAGCAGGGGACATAGTATATATATATATATATATATATATATATATATATATATATATATATATATATATATATATATATATATATATATATATATATATTATTTGTAAAGGTATTACACGGCAATGTAGGGGGCTCGAGCCGACGGGGAACACAGGGGGGGACGTTTTCCATACCCCGTAGGGGAGGGGCGGAGGAACCCCCTGACACCCAAATACAATTTGAGGGGGAATAGTCCTACTCCTGTGAAGTTCCCTGAAGGCCGAGAGAGACCTAACTCCTGCCATCGGTGCGTATACCTGGGGTATCTTTAGTTAAAAAAATTAACTATACTAGAAAGTCTATTTATTTTAACGAGTAACGCATAAAAGGTCTTAAATAGGCTTTCTCCTCATATTACTATAATTATTAACAATATTTTTTTCTTTTTTTTTTTTACATTTTCCGAACTAAAATTTTACCAGGATTCCAAATATACTTTTCGCTGTAGCTATTGTAGTTTTTGAGATATGATTTTTATATATATATATACATTTTCCGCACTAAAATTTTTACCAGATCCAAAAATGTATTCCTTTTCCCTGTAGCTATTGTAGTTTTTGAGATATGGATTGTGGTTTTAAAGTGAATTTCACCTATATATATATATATATATATATATATATATATATATATATATATATATATATATATATATATATATATATATATATATATATATATATATATATATATATATATATAATAGAAAGAATATACATATATATTTAAACACTTTTAGAACTATCATTTATTACTCACTAGTTTCGTAAGATAATAGCTTCCTATCAAGGTTGATAATACAATAATAAGATTTATACAAAATAAATAGTATAAAATTAAAATTAAAATAAATAATATTAAACTTATTGATAAAGAATGATTAAAGTATAGACTTGAAAAAAGTTCACGAATAAGACAAAATTTCACTTCAGTAATATTAAGCCAGTAATATTTAAATTTTCATTTAATTTTGGTTTAAGATACCAAATATATAAGGATTCCAACAAAAGAAGATCAGGTTCCTCAGCTTGGGCTAATATACTAAAATTGGTATCATGTATATGATGGTTTTCATGGAGAGAATGAGCATTTATAGCCGAAAAGGGAGGATGATGAAGATGATCTAGGGTTCTAAATGATATACCTCTATGTTCTGCAATACGACTGGAAAGGTTTCTAATGGTCTTTCCTATATATATATAATATATATAACATACCATACACACACACACACACACACACACACACACACACACACACACACACACACACACACACACACACACACACACACACACACACACACACACACACACACACACACACACACACACACACACACACACACACACACACACACACACACACACACAGATACACACACTCACACGCTAGAAACATCCAAAAATATTCTATATATATATATATATATATATATATATATATATATATATATATATATATATATATATATATATATATATATATATATATATATATATATATATATATATATTATATAAAAATATATACGTAATATATATATATATATATATATATATATATATATATATATATAGAAAAGGTTGAAGAACGCGAAGACACTTTATTGGACAATGACAATAACATGGTGGATTCCTCCCCAGAACCGTAGGTTGATAGAGTGTGAGGCCAAGGTGCAGCCAAAGGGTCTCGCAGTAGGGTTCGGAGGTTCGGCGCTGCAAACACACAATGTTGGTACGTACGGCGACGGCCGCGGGGGGTGTTGGGTCTGTCTCAATACCGTGTATGACCCCCTCTGGCACGGATGACTGCCTGACACCGTCCTGGCATGCTCTCGATGAGTGGGCGAATGTCCTGGACAGTGATTTGATCCCATACGTCGTGCAGTGCCTGTCGCAGGTCCGGGAGGGTCCGTGGAGGGGGTTGCAGCTGTCGGATCCGACGTTTCAGGATATCCCACAAATGTTCGATTGGGTTGAGGTCCGGACTATATGCTGGCCACTCCAACGCCGTAATTTGAACCGTCCTAAGGTAGTCGTTCACACATTGGGCCTTGTGTGGTCATTGTCATGCATTAGGATGAAAGAGTCACTGATGTAGGGGGCATATGGCACGACATATGGTTCGAGGATGTTTGTGATATACCTTACGGCTGCAAGAGTGCCTCCATCGAAGATGTGCAACTCCGTAGGCCCCGATAAAGAGATGCCTTCCCAGACCATAACCGACCCACCTCCAAACGGCGGCACCTGCAGCACATTGCATTGCGCGAACCTCTCCGTCGGTCGTCGGTATACTCTAGCACGCCTGTCCGAGGCGTACAGAGACTCTCGACTCGTCCGTAAAGAGCACCTTTGCCCAATCATCGACCGTCCAATGGATGTGCTCTCGGGCAAATGCCAGTCGCGCCCTTTGATGTGCCGTGGTGTGCGGTGAACCTATGGCAGGCCTCCGGGGCCGGTAATTATGTTCTGCAAGGCGTCGACGCACTGTATTGTCACTCACCCTGGTGCCGTGTACCTCCACCAGCTGTATCTGCAGATGTCGTGCCGTTGTGTGGCACTCTCGTAATGCACGCAGACGTATAAATCGGTCTTCCACGGGTGTCGTGGCCCTGGGCCTACCTTGTCCTCACCGGCGATCATGTGTCAGGGTTTCCTGGTACCGTTGGACCACCCGTGCAATCGTTGTGTGCGCTACACCGAACCGTCGACCAAGTGCCCGGTACCCGTGTCCTTCGGCGTGGAGTGTTGTTATCTGCACGCACTGATCTCTTGACAGTTGACGCACTATCCTTTCCATGTTTATCGGAGTCGCTTCGTACGTGAATGATCCCTCGCTCGATTATACCCCCGACATAACCTACCCCCACCTCTCCCAGGTCTAGTTACGTGGTTTATGTTTTCCTAAATTTATCGCGGTGACGGCCCCAATACTGCAGCGAATTCTCTGCGGGGTGGTTACATAGTTACACTGATGCTGTCGTCTGTGTTGGTGTGGGGTTTCATGGGGTTAGAGGCCTTCCCGTTCCTGCTAGTTGTAGTGACATTTACTGTAGAGTTTTTTTTTTTTACAAATATATATATATATATATATATATATATATATATATATATATATATATATATATATATATATATATATATATATATATATATATATATATATATATATATATATATATATATATATATATATATATATATATATATATATATATATATATATATATATATATATATATATATATATATATATATATATATGTTATATATATATATATATATATATATATATTTTTATATATTATATATATATATAATAGTTTTCACGGAGAGAATGAGCATTTATAGCTGAAAAGGGAGGATGATGAAGATGATCTAGGGTTCTAAATGATATACCTCTATGTTCTGCAATACGAGTGGAAAGGTTTCTAATAGTCTTTCCTATGTAGGTGGCATCACAGTCACCACATTTATATTGATAAATTATTGAAGAACACAGAGGAATAGGAAGTTTATCTTTGAATCTAAAATAACTTCCAATTTTCATTTCACTGGAGAATATTAATTTAAATTTGAACTGGGGAAAGTTTGTTTTTAAAAGTGAATCAATTTTACGTCGAATTTCATAACTCATTCTTCCCATGAAAGGTAACTTCATATACAGGATATCCTTGGGAACTATCATCCGAGTAAGAGGTTTATTTGTAAATTTTGAAGAAAGTAGTTTACGGAAAGTTTTATCAATCAAAAATTCTGGGAACCCATTCTTCATAAATAACGATTTCAGGAATTCTAGTTCATTTGAGAGATTGACATAAGAGGATGAAATCTTGTATCCCCTATCAAAAAGTGTCTTGATTAAGTTAATTTTAAAAATATGAGGAATGAAAGAATATATATATATATATATATATATATATATATATATATATATATATATATATATATATATATATATATATATATATATATATATATATATATATATATATATATATATATATATATATATATATATATATAGGTCAGCCTCTAGAAGAGCCTCAATCCATATCTCAAAAACTACAACAGCTACCAGAAAAAGGAAAAATACATTGCTGGAATGCTGGTCCAATTTTAGTGCGAAAAAGAAAAAAATAAAAAAATAAAAATTATATCTCCAAAACTACCTACAGCGAAAAGGAACACATTTTTGGAATCCTGAAATGTAAAGAAAATAAAAAAATAAAAATAAAAAAAATTATTGTTAATAATTATAGCATGATTAGAGGGCCTATTTAGAGACCTTTTGGTTACTCGCTAAAATAAATAGACTTTCTAATAAATTTTGCTTTTTTTTTTTTAAAAATACCCCATGGGTATACCGCACCGATGGCAGGAGTCGGGGTCTCGGCCTTCCGGGAACTACGGGGTAGGACTAATTCTCCCCCTCCGGGGAGGGTCTCCGGACCCCTTTTGGTGTCGCGGGGGTTCCTCCGCCCCGCCCCTACGGGGTATGGAAACGTCCCCCCCTGTGTTCCCGTCGGCTCGAGCCCCTAAATTCGCCTTGTAATACCTTACAAATAATATGGCATATATATACTATGTCCCAGCTCCCCCAAAAAATAGCCAATTTTTGTTTAATTTTTTTTTTTTTTTTTTTTATATTTTCCAAACCAAAATTTTAAAAGGTTTCCAAAAATTTATTTTTTTCTTTTCTGTAGCTTTTGTAGTTTTATAAGATTTTTTTTTTTTTTTTTTTTACAGTTTCGGTAAAATTTTGCCAGGATTCCAGCAATGTATTCCTTTTTTCGGTAGCTGTAGTATTTTTTGAGATATGGATTGTGGCTCTTCTAGATCTAATATATATATATATATATATATATATATATATATATATATATATATATATATATATATATATATATATATATATATATATATATATATATATATATATATGTAAATAAACAGAAAATAAATGGGAAGGTAAAGAAATAACCGTAGGTGCTCTACAAGGGCTAGAAGACCCATTATTGAATCCCACTGAACTATCCTCCAACCTAAAAAAGGGGATTCAAGAATAGCTTTAAAGCAACCTAGCTCACGTCAAGGCGACATCACCAGGTGTCCAGCCTGTCCTTTCCCTCGTTCTAACATTTAGATGTTAAATATTGCATAATCGTAATTAATAAGTTTGTAAACAAACAAAGAACATATAATGGGAAGGTAAAGAAATACTGCCTTCTCAGGGATCGAACAATTTTTACAAGGTGAATGAGAAATACATATACCTCGATACTTACCACTGAGCCATCCAACCCAAAAAAAGTAGTAAACAA
>JABUQX010077582.1:27500-30000 GCA_015478945.1 Trachelipus rathkii | reverse complement strand
TAGGAATGCCATCCGGGCCACCCGCCTTCCGAACGTTCATAGATTCAGGAGCCCTTGCACCCGATCGAATGTAATCGCAGGCAAAGGCATAGGACACCTCCTGAGAGGAGAAGGAGGAGGTTGAGGAATGCCAGAATCGTCGAGGAGTTGAGTTAGAGGAAAATTGGAGGCCGAAGAGATTGGCCTTTCAGTTTGGAGAATTAGCAACAAGGAAAAGAACCATCAGACCGAATAGAGAAGGAAAGACAGTATTTTGCAAGAAGTTATTAGAGATGTTTTGCAAGAGGCAGAAAGATTTGTCAGTAGGAGAACCAAGGAGGTTATCGCACTTTCTTTTGATGAAAGCTCGCTTTGCTCGTCGAAGAGTATCCCTGCAACGATTCTAGCCGAATGGAAAATTAGCAAGAGTGTTAGGAGAACGAGAATTTTTCCAAACCCCGTTACGCACTGTCTCTAGCCTGAATAGCCATAATTATATTATTATAATTATTATATTATTATTATATATTATTATTATTATTATATTATTATTATTATTATTGATTATTATTATTATATTATTATTATTATATTATATTATTATTATGTTCTTATGGTTTCATATTTTTTTATTTATTATTATTATTATTATTATTATTATTAATTATTATTATTATTATTATTATTATTATTATTATTATTATTATTATATTATTATTATTATTATTATTATTATTATTATTATTATTATTATTATTATTATATAGTTATATATATATATATATATATATATGGTATATATAATATATATATATATATATATATATATATATATATATATATATATAGAATATATATATACCGTTATATATATATATATATATATATAGTATATATATATTATATAGTATATATATATTATATATATATATATATATATATATATATTATATATATATATATATAATATAATATATATATATATATATATATATATATATTATATATATATAATTAATATATTATATTTCATTTTCATTTCATTCTTCTCCACATAGCCTCAATCCGGGAGATCGAAGGAACGCAATTTATATAATATATATATATATAATAGATATATATATATATATATATATATATATATATATATATATATATATATATATATAATATATATATATATATATATATATATTACAACGCAGCGTGCTCAAAGGGAATTGGACCTCTCGCGCTCCACCACCTGTGTCGCCTCGTAACACAAAATGCTGCTTTGCTCTCACATGAATATTGTGTGAATATTGGAGACTAAAGGATCACTCTGGTGCCTCCTTCTTTCTAGCTACTTCTGTTTTGTGGAACTTCTTGCCTTCTCATCTGTTTTTCCTTGGTGTTTTGTTCTTGTTTTCTTTACGCGCCTCCTAGAAAAGGGCCACCAGAATATATATATAATATATATATATATATAATATATATATTATATATATATATATATATATATATATATATAATATATAATATATATTATATATATATATATATATATATATATATATTGTAGTTTTCCTTGAGATGCATTGAATGAATTAGGGAATGGATGGATGAATATTCCAATTATGGATTAGTACTGCTTTAAGGTTGCTGGAGGAGCTGTTAATTAAGAGCCTCCGCTCACGTGTATTGCAGGTAATCCCAATTGCATCAAACAGACCGGATACATCATTGCAGTAGCATGACCCCATCTTAATTAGTGAAGAAGTCTTAGAAACGTATGTGACGCTTTCTTTGGGTGGTTACTAGGATATTGTCATTTAACAAATCCCACTCTACAAGCCTTGAAAGAAAAGCTTAGAATTTGACTTTGTGAAGCAAAGATCTCTGACAAGGTCACTTATGTCTCTTTGATTTGGATAGTATGGATTCCCTCCACCACCTGGAATTGTAGTCTATATCCTCAATGAAGTTTTCATTTTCTGAATTGTTGCTTACTGAGTACATGTGAGCTCTTTCTGGAGAAGTAGGTAGAGAAAGTGTGCTACTGGTGCAATTGGAGATGGACGCTGAGGGTGCATTTTTACAGCTCTTCGTTTAGAAGGATTCACAATGTAGAAGTAATAGTTGGTTGAGTGGTTCAAGGGCTTATGCCAAATTCTTGAAATTTCAGACCTTATGGCTTTCTTTTCCTTTCTTATCCATCCTACATAAAAAAAAAATGTTTAACTTACATTTGCTTTATATTATTCATTTCAGATTATACTCTTTATTCAAGAAACAACTTTCTTACCTTTCAAAGTTTTTTGCAGTATTCACAAGAAACATGAGGTGCCCAGGATTTGTCTCGATCCCAAACTGGCATGCCAAAGTATGCTGTAAAAGCTTCACATATTTTAATTGATGCTGCTACAAGGAGCTTTCTTGCTCTTGTTTTAATGAACTGGCCAAATATGTAGCAGAATGCACCTGGCGAATGTTTACAGTCTTTTGATACCATTTAGCTTCTTTAGATGTTTTCACTCAGCCA
>JABUQX010077582.1:17500-20000 GCA_015478945.1 Trachelipus rathkii | reverse complement strand
TATAACCAGTCTCGCATCAAATTAGGATATAAATCAATAGGGAAATATTTGCCTTGGTATCACCTTATACATCCTCAACATTAACGTTTCTCTGCTTTACTGTTAGATAAAATAAATCCCTCAATATACTCGGAATATATATATATATATATATATATATATATATATATATATATATATATATATATATATATATATATATATATACTGATATATATATATATATATATATATATATATATATATATATATATATATATATATATATATATATATATATATATATGACCTGTTGTTTTATAAGAATCGATTATTTTTGCATTTTTTTATAGATTTTATTTACTAGATCGTTAGGAAATATCATTTACATTAATTTTTAGTGATAAATGAATGAATGGAATAAGAACAAATAATAAATAGTGTTTCAACTTAAAAGGTTATGTAAGCTTTTGACCCAGTGTGGCAGCTTCTTTGTGAGCCGTGGTGGGTCCTGTACATTGACTCAAAAAATGTAATTTGAAAATTAAAAAAAAAGCATCTTCAACATATTTAAAAGATAATTAAATTGGAACTTTGTAACATATAACTTTTTATTTTGTCACGTTTTTGATTCTTGACAGATAATTCCAAACATTTCATAAAAGTTTCATGAAAATCAGCTAGAGTAGCTATATAGTATTTAATTATATTCCATAGACATATATATATATATATATATATATATATATATATATATATATATATATATATATATATATATATATATATATATATATATATATATATATATATATATATATATATATATATATACGATAAGTAATAATATATATAACATATATATATTATATATATATATATATATATATATATATATAGCAACATATATATATATATATCTCTACTCTTTTATATATATATATATCTCTTCTATTTACAAAGTATATATAAATATATATATATATATATATATATATATATAAATATATATATATATATATATATATATATATATATATGAAAAATTTGGAAGCACTATTATTTCATATTTAGCATCTTTAAAAATGTTTAGCTATGGCAAAGGTATAAATAAATTTTTAGTTTTTTATAGATTTGCTTTAAAAAAAAATAAAATATAATAATAGAATAAATATCTCAATATATATATATATATATATATATATATATATATATATATAACTGTATATAATATATATAATAATATATATATATATATATATATATAACGATACAAGAAATATAGGCTTCGATTTTCCTCGCGTTGCAATTATAATGCAACTTTCCTTAAAGTATCTCATCGGGATACCAGACAGAAATATTTTGAGATGTTTTAGTGGTTACTTAACATTAACTAAATAGGGAAAACTTCGTTGCAAGGCATGTCTCAACTCAAGTTTTGAAAAATAAACGATATAAAAAAATTCGTTCGCTTTTAAATTTTTTATTTATATATATATTTTTAATTAATTTCATTATATATATATATATATATATATACTACTATCTCTCTCTCTCTATATATATATATATATATATATATGTAATAATATATATATATATATATATATATATATATATAACAACTATATATATAATAATATTATTATTTTATTATTATTATTAATGTATTATTTATTAATTATTAAACTATTATTAACAATATTATTAACATTCTTATTCCTTATTATTATTATTATTTATTATTATATCTTGTGCCAGGTTGAACATACAAAATTCAGCCTGGCTTACGGGCTGAAAAATGAAATGAAGAATAACAGACATTGAGTCAGAAAGCGGCCTTACCACCCTTTATGCCTTTAAGTGAGGAACCAGTGATTCAGAAAAAAAGAATCTACCCTAGAACTAAGGTGACGTACTATCACTGTAATATATGTCGTGTTTGGGTTCGTCCTGGATAAAACCAAACCGACATGCCCACTGCAAACCCAGCCATTCACTCCCTGTATGCACCTTTCTTCTGCCTCGCCAAACTCGCCTCTATCGGCGTTTGCGACTCAATTCCTTTGATCTTCCCTAATGATTAGTTTAACTGCACACTATACTACACGGTTAACAACCGATATATCATCTATGATAAACAACTCTCAATGTTGCTCTTCGTTTATTCTCTCTAACACTCTGCTGCTTACCCACACTTAACCCCTAATACGTTCATTCCTCATTTATCAATTCGTCCCACCTAGCACTAAGATTATCCATCTGAACACATTGTACTTCAGATCTATACCTCTTATTCCAGACCATAGTTTCACTACTGTACATTAACACAGGTAACAAATATCCTCATGCAAGATTTGCGCACTCAACACTTGAAGTCACTACCTCTGCAAGTTTATCACTTTGAACTACCTTCTACCATTCTGACTTTCTTCACTCTCCATCATCCGTTCCCTTTTCATCCATATCCTAAATATTTAAAATCAAAGCACTTATTCAAGTTGCTCACCATCCAACATAA
>JABUQX010077582.1:10000-12500 GCA_015478945.1 Trachelipus rathkii | reverse complement strand
ATATAATAGACTGGAAATTCATCTGTTCAGACTACTACCACATATATCTTCTTTGTTTGCATTTTGGCTAGAACAATGCTAAATTCAGTAGCACAGGAAGCACCTTTCTAGGTAGAGGGAAATTCACTACATCAGGAGAGAAAGCATTTTTCTACCTACAGACTTTGCTGGTCGCAAAACAATGACATTTCTCAACGTTTCTGTGGCTTGATACCCAAAACTGAGCGACCATGTAACAACATATATATATATATCTTCTTCTATATCTCATATATATATATATATATATATCATATATCTCTATATATATATATCTATATCTCTCTCTCTTTCTCTCTCTATATATACCTCATCAGGGCGAAACTCGTGTATAGGAGCGATGGAGCGACCGCTCCTCCTTCATTAATTAAGCATAAATTCTGAATTAAAACACTTAATTAAAACACCATGTTTTCAATTAATGATAAATAATTGAATGCAAATTTTAAAAACTGTTTTGTAATAAGGCAGAAACGTACGATGGTTTCATCTAGTAATAAGAAATTGTATAAACATATTCGTAACAGTTGTATGTAGTTATTTTGAATTTCTATTTATAAAAGAAGCGTGAGAGTGAGCGAAATCATTTTTCGCTCCAATCTTACTCCTATAGTCATGTAAAAATTATACGTCTGGCAGTGATACAATAAAATATACAAGTTTGGAGCGATTAGCGTGTTCGCCTTGTAAATTGTCGTAGTTATTATTATTATTATTATTATTATTATTATTATTATTATTATTATTATTATTATTATTATTATTATTATTATTATTATTATTATTATTATTTTCATTATTATTATTATTTTGTATTACATTTTTAATGTGTTTGAAATATTTTTATTATTATTATTATTATTATCGCCGTTTCTAAATATTGTTATTGTTAGAATTATTCATAATATTTATATTAATATAATAAATGACAATATTTTATTATTATTATTATTATTATTATTATTTCATCTCTCTTCAGAAGTTTCTTTGAAAAATATCTGCTAATTTTCACAATCTCCTCAGAGATGCTCTGTATTAGATGAAATTATTTGGAGACTGTTAAAACAAAATGGATTTTAACATCCGAACTGTAAACATGGCTTTTGAACATAGAGATCCATTGTTAGAGTGCTTTGAAAAAAATTCGAAACGAAAGCAAACAAGGAGGAACACGAGAGCAGGAGGTTTGCAAAGACTATTGACTGATCCTACTTTTGTATTTTGGCGCACCGTTTTTCGCCATATAATGCAACACGTAGATTATTTCTATAATAAAATTCAATCAAGAAATCCAGACGTAGTTCTCATAAAACAAGCTGTGAGTGAACTACAATTAGAATTAGTTTAGATTAGAAACAGTATGACCACCATAATGGACTACCATAATTGAGGGAACGTATGATGTTTGTGAGGTGAAGAGAAGATCGTTAAATGCTTCCAATTACTACGAATTAAAAAAGCTACTGAGTATTGAGTTGCATTTAAAAAGACTAACTGTTTATCCATTTTTTAACATCTTGAGACAAATCTGAACTTGAAGTTATATTGTTGAGAAGATTTCTATTCTCGGAAAGGAGCTCTTGATTCTTTTAACTACATTATGGAAAAAGGAACAGATCTGACTTTTGAAGAAACATTAAAGTTGCTAAAAATTTTAATAACTACTCCAATGTCATCTATTGAAGCTGAAAGATGCTTTTCTAGATTAAAAAGAATTAAAACCGTTATTCGGAATACAATGGGACAAGATAGACTGAATGCCCTCGTTGCGCTTGCAACTGAAAGATATATTGTCCTCAATTGTTTTTTTGACATCTTGTGATTGACTTATATGCAAGTCAAAAAACGACAAGAATGGACTTCAGATACAAATTTCAAAAATTTACAATTTAATTATAAAGTAAGCAATTTATTATTTTCATATTTTATTTTAAATCATTCGGAATAGGTAACTTTTTTTAATGTAATTGTATTACCGTACGAAGTAGAATAATGCCATACTACTCTATGGGTACTGAAAATGCATTATATATATATATATATATATATATATATATATATATATATATATATAACAGAATATATATATATATATATATATATATATATATATATATATATATATATATATATATATACTAACTATGTTGTGAAATCATACACCCATCCATTTCTACCACGAGTCGCCACTGATATATATATATACCTGCTATCTCTCTCATATATATATATATATATATATATATATATATATATATATATATATATATATATATACTATATCCTCTCTCTGCTATTCTGTGAAATGAGGATGCGGATGCGGATGCGAATGTTTGATTTTAACATCCGCGGATGCGAATTATTACTGATATATATATATATATATATATATATATATATATATATATATATATATATATATATATATATATATATATATATATATATATATATATATATA
>JABUQX010077582.1:0-5000 GCA_015478945.1 Trachelipus rathkii | reverse complement strand
TTCCTTCTTTTTCCTCATTAGTGTCTGAGTCTTTATTATTATTATTATTATTATTATTATTATTATTATTATTATTATTATTATTATTATTATTATTATTATTATTATTATTATTATTATTATTATTATTATTATTATTATTATTATTATTATTATTATTATTATTATTATTATTATTATTTAATACCGAATTATGATGCCTTTGTACTGGTAATTTAATAAAAATTTTCATGATATCAAAGCAATTCCTTATTTTTATTATGACGTATCTATTAGGAAGGAACAGTTATAACTAAGAATACTTCGACTACTAAAACCACCATCACTTCTATTCCTAATACTACCACCACAAATACTACTACTACTACTATTACTACTACTATCACTACTACTACCTCCAACACAATTATTAGTAATAGTGATGTTATTATCAATACGACCAATACCATCACTACTACTACTACTACTACTACTACTACTACTACTACTACTACTACTACTACTACTACTACTCTACTTCTACTGCTTCTTCTACCACTAGAACTGCTTCAACTACTAATACTACTACTACTTCTGCTACTACTACTACTACTACTACTACTACTACTATTAGAAGTACGTTACAATTGAAATAAGTTTTTTAATTAAAAATTAAGCGTGTTTGAGAAAGCAAAACGAGAAAATTGTCCCTCTCGCTTCAAAGCGTCACGCTCCGATTTGGGAACTCGTTTAAAATTTTCTTCAATCGAACAAAAAGAATGAGAACGGGAAAAAAAGGACAGACCGACGGACGCACAAACGAACACACGAACAAACGGACGGTTTGACCAACAGAAAAAAAACGACAAACCGACGGACGGACGGACGGACGGACGGACGGACGGACAAACGAACAGACAAACAAACAGACGGATTGACCAACGGACAAACGGACAGAGAGAGAGAGAGAGAGAGAGAGAGAGAGAGAGAGAGAGAGAGAGAGAGAGAGAGAGAGAGAGAGAGAGAGAGAGAGAGGAGAGAGAAGAAACATTATAGACAAACAGATAAACAAATCATAAAACAAAGACGACACAAGTGATCAGACAAACAAACTAACGAAAAGATCGACAGATCAAACGTTACAGACAAACAAACGAACCAAAACAGAAGACAAGATCAAGAGCGAGAGACTGGATAAAGCGGAAATCATAGAGACATAACACAAACAGAACCAGCAGAGAGAGAGAGAGAGAGAGAGAGACGAACATGTTGTGAGACAAAGCATTATAAGCCAAATAGGCTAATGCTGGAGACATAATTTAGGCAACAGTATGCCTCACTCTCTTATCTTTTACCATATAACCTCTCTCTACTCTACCCTGCCTGTATATACTCTCTCTCTCTCTCTCTCTCTCTATCTATATATATATCTCTCTATATATATATATATGCTATATATATATATATAACCTCCGTTCTTCTAAGTCTCTCATACCAGGAGTTAAACTAATCAAAAACCATAATTCAATAGGAGCAAAGTACGATAAATCTTCATTTTGAGGTTTATTGTTCAATTTTTGCGATATTGTCCACTTTGGCTGCTTCAAGATTGCGACAAAAATTTGGTTAATACGATCCATTATCCGGATTATATATTAAGGCATTTGATGTTTTTAACTTTATATTCTTAAAAATTTCAATGAAAAAGCTCTACCTTCAGAGATTCCCATATCAAATTCTGTGATTGTTTTAATCATTTCAAGCTTTATAATTATTTTTGAGATTCCAGATTGAGATCTTTATTAGTAAGCTCTTCAATGTGCGATCTATGAGTTAAATTACATTTTTAATTATTATTTTTAGTTACATTTTGTTATATTTTATATATTATTTAGTTACATATATATTTATATTTTTGTTATATTTTTAGGCTTTCATCCTATCAAGAATGTTCTTTCTAGGACTAAAAACTAGGATTATATTTTCTTAATATTAATAGGAACTATTTAGTTACATTTTGATTCATATTTATTTAACATTCATTACATATAACACCTATTCCAATATTAGTTTTTAGTCATATTCTTTGATTCATTTTTAAAATTATATTTTATTGACATTTTCAATTACATTTACCAGATACATTTTAGCTGGAATTTTTAGTTTACAATTGATATCATCTTCAAAAACAAAGAGATCTTTTCGACGTTTTGTGAATTAACAAAATTTGTTTATCGTTGATCTGGAGAAACCAGCTTTATCTTTAATTATCGCGTTAGTGAGATTACTGCCGCGACGTTCAATTTTTAAATTATAAAAAAAAAAATTTAAAGCGTTGGTGAAAAGCTGCAATTATCAAACTCAGTATTGGAGCTTTCCTTTTTATTGTAAAGTTCACACCTCACCAAACTGTAGGCTTTGGTATATGCTCCTTATATATACCTTTACATATCTCTCTACTCTCTATATCTATATCTATATCTATATATATATATATATATATATATATATATATATAAACTCTACTATTTTCTCTCTCTTATATATATATATATATATATATATATATATATATATACTATATATATATATATATCTCTGTTGAATGGATTTGGAAGATGTGTAATAAAGCGTTTATGGAGAATTATCAGTTCGAGAGATTGGAAGAGAGCAAAATAGTACCATTATAATGGTAAGGGAAAAGGCAAACTGTAGGAACTATAGGGGAATTGGTTTATTGTTGTAGGAAGATATATGCTGGTATTTTGGTCAGAAAGAGTACGTCAGTGACTGAAGGACTGATTGGTGAAGAACAAGGTGCATTTAGAGGTGGTATAGAGGATGTGTGGAACAAATTTTT
Source organism: Trachelipus rathkii (assembly GCA_015478945.1). Taxonomy (NCBI): domain Eukaryota; kingdom Metazoa; phylum Arthropoda; class Malacostraca; order Isopoda; family Trachelipodidae; genus Trachelipus; species Trachelipus rathkii. Next base: position 2,161 of record JABUQX010077582.1, on the reverse strand, counting down.
ACATTAAAACAAATGATTAAGAAAATGAGAGAGAAGAAAAATTGTCTTCTAGGATTTTATAGTTTGCAACAGGCTTATGATAGGATTAATAAGGAAGCTCTGTGGCAGGTGTTAATTGATATATGGTGTTGGTGGAAGGCTTCTGAATGGAATCAAAGTATGTATGACGATATTGAAGCGTGTGTAAAAATAAATGGAGTCAAAAGTATTGGTTTAATATTAATATTGGAGTGAGGCAGGGATGTGATATGTCTCCTGGTTATTCAATTTGTATATCGATGGGGTTATGTAAGAGAGTTGAGGATTCCTGCCTATGTAGGATGATACCTGGTTTGTAGTAATCAGAAAAGAGATTTGAAAGGATTATTGAAGGGGTTTGGCAGAGGTGTTTAAGGATAAGTTGAAAAGTAATGCCAGATAAGAAAGGTTATGGTAGTGAGTGAGAGTCCGCTGTGTGATCATATTAGATGGTGGCTCAACTTTGAACAAATATCAGTTCAAACATTAGGATATTTTTTTGGATGAGGAATGGATGATGATCACTTAAGTAGGTGATTAGTAGGAAGGTGGCTAATTAATTAAATCACCAATTGGATGTGAAGGGACTAAGTTTTGAATGCACTAAGTTTTATAGAGGTATATTGTTTATGTTAACATATACTAATGATAAACAAATGGAATAAAGGTATGATCAGTAAAGGTCTCAGATGGACAATCTTAGTAGCGTGTTAGGTGTGAGAAGTAATAAAATGAAGAATGAACGCATTAGAGAGTTGTGTGGTTTGAAGAAGAGCGTAAACGAGAAACGAGAGTACATTGAGATGGCTTGGTCATATGGAAAGAATGGATGATAGTCGTTGGTTAAGCGGATGTATAGCAGTGAATTTACTGGGAATCGACCGGCTTCGAGACGGAAGGAAAATGGTTAAGTGGCAAGGAATACTAGAGAATTTGAGTTTTGAAGGAGTGAGGAAAAGAAGATTCTATAAGAGGTGAATGAAGTGGTTTGTGATAGGGTCAGTGGCTCGTGGAGCTTTGCCCAGGGGACTAACCCCACATTCACAGATACCTAGTGAGGAGTCTATCACGGATATAAGTGAAACCTCCAGGGTAATTTTCTGTTCTGCGACGAGTTTTCACTGGGGTATAAAGAGAACAGGAAAAGGAAGGAGGCTTTGCTATTGCGTCATGTTCAACCACTGCTTTCTGGACCATTATTTATGGTATGCAACTTACTTTTAAATCTGGGGATAGGAGGAAGATAATATATATATATATATATATATATATATATATATATATATATATATATATATATATATTTATATATATATATATATATATATATATATATATATATATATATATTTATATATATATATATATATATATATATATATATATATATATATATATATATATATATATATATATATATATCTTTATATATATATATATATATATATATATATATATTCTCGAATAAGAGACACTTTGAGCTTTTACTCTTTATTGATGTATGCTGCTAAAAAATTTTCAACTTTAGAAGTAAAAATTTAATATATATTCAATCAGCATAGTGGGCTCTGCATATATCTCTCTATATATATATCTCATATATACCATATCTATATATATATCTCTCCTCATCATCCTCTCCTCCATATATATATATATATACCATATATATATATATGTATATATATATTATATATGTATATATGTATATATATATATATACTATATACTATTATATATGTATATATATATATATGTATATATATATATATATACCATGTATATTATATATATATATATATATATATATATATATATACCTAATATATTTTACTACTGAGTTGTATTAATAATAATAATAATAATAATAATAATAATAATAATAATAATAATAATAATATGCATAATAATATAATAATAAATTTTTAGTTTACTTTTGAGTTCTAAATGTAAAAAATGTATGTTTTTATTTTTAACAATTATATGATCTTAGGTTATCAAACTTATCTAAATAATATATGTATATATATATATATATATATATGTATATATATATATATGTATATATATATATATATATATATAATAACAACATATATATATGTATTCCCCATCTTTTCCCTTCTTCTATATATATATATAT
>JABUQX010077581.1:0-7500 GCA_015478945.1 Trachelipus rathkii | reverse complement strand
CCCCCCACAGAGGGGGATTCCACCCTCAATCATATGAAATTGACATAGGACGATGAAACTCGGTATATACCCTTCATATAAGGTACTCACATCATATATGGGTTAAATAGCCGTACACACCCCAAAGGGGGTCTCCGGCCCCCCAAACCTGAAATATTGACATAGAACGACGAAACTTGGTATACATCTTTCTTATGATGTATCCTCGATACAGAAAAGAAAAAAAAAAAAAAAAAAAATAAAAATTAAAAAAAAAATTAAAAATTAAAAAAAAAATTAAAAAAATAAAATAAAATTTAAAATAAATAAAAATTTTTATTCTTTTTATGTTTATAACTTACAAATTTACGTTTTTACATACCCTAAAACAGTAAATCAGTAAATCAGTAAATCAAACTGCCTTCCTCAACCCTTCCGTGATCTATTGATCTATTGATCTATTGATCTATTGATCTATTGATTCAAGTCATATTTTTTAGTAAAATTGTCATGTTTTACATACCCTAAATCAGTAAATCAGTAAATCAAACCACCCAACCTACACTCCTGTCCAACCATGATCTATTGATCTATTGATTCAGGTCATATTTTTACTAAAATTATCATGTTTTACATACCCTAAATCAGTAAATCAGTAAATCAAACTGGTCATACCACACTGCCCTCATCATCCCTGCTCTATTGATCTATTGATCTATTGATCTATTGATTCAAGTCACATTTCGAGTATCATTTTGGGTACACATAACATAAAATCAAGTTCTTTATACAAAAGATCAATCAATATATGTTGACGTAACAAAGTTTCCACATTAATAAAGCTTACTTAGCATCATCTGAACTATGAATATAATGTACAAAGACAAACCTGACACACTTTACGCACGAATAAACTGTTAACGTTAACACACTTAACACCAGTAAAGTACCTAGCACAGCGTACAAAACGTAACCTATTCACACTTTGTCAAGCATATCTCTAACATAACAATGTTAATTTATATTAACATGGTAATATTTAACTAAAATTTATCACAACATTGGTTAATTATCATACTTATCAACGAATATACTCTAACATAATAAAGTTTCCACATCAATAAAGCTAACATAGCGTAACATGAACTAAGAAAATAATGTACAAAGACAAACCTAACACAACTTACACACGAATAAACTGTTAACATTAACAAAGTTTCACACCTTAACATTAGTAAAGTACCTAACATTGCGTGCAAAGCGTAACCTATTCTTACTTTTTCAAGCATATCTCTAACATATTAACGTTAATCTTACACTGACACAGAAACATTTAGCAAAGATGTATCATAACCTTGTCTGATTATCATACAGACCAACGAATATATGCTAACGTAACATTGTTTTCACATTAATAAAGCTAACATAGCATTACCAGAACTAAGAAATTAATAAGCAATGACAAAACCTAACACACCTTACGTACGAATAAACTACCAACATTAACAAAGTTCCATACTTAACAACAGTAAAGTACCTAGCACAGCGTACAAAACGTAACCTATTCACACTATGTCATATTTAGAAAATTATGTTTATTTAAAATTAACACTATTGATTTACGTCGCATTTCGAGTATCATTTCGGATAAACATAGCACAAAATGAGTTCTTTATATACTAACCATCGAATATATGCTAACATAACAAGGTTTCCACATTAATAAAGCTAACATGGCATCATATGAACTAAGAAAATAATGTACAACGACAAATCTAACACAACTTAAGCAAACTGTTAACATTAACAAAGTTCCACACTTAACACCAGTAGAACTAACATTGCATGCAAAACGTAACCTATTCATACTTTTTCCAAGCATATCTCTAACATATTAACGTTAATTTTACATTGACACAGTAATATTTAACAAAATTTTTACAACCTTGTCTAATTATCATACAGACCAACGAATAACTGTAAACATAACAAAGTTTTATCCAAACATAACATAAAAATAAGTTCTTTGAATAAAATATCATAGTAAATTGCATTAGTTTACTGATTTTAAAGCAGTAAATCAAACCATCAACCCATCCCCACCTCTCCCTTCATGACCTTTTGATCTATTGATCTATTGATTCATGACACATTTCGAGTATCATTTCGGATAAACATAGTACAAAAATAAGTTCTTTATATACTAACAACCGAATATATGCTAACGTAACATTGTTTTCACATTAATAAAGCTAACATAGCATTACCAGAACTACGAATATAATGTACAATGACAAAACCTAACACACCTTACGCACAAATAAACTACTAACATTAACAAAGTTCCATACTTAACAACAGTAAAGTCACATGACGAGAACACAACTTCTATTCTATTAGAACCACTTACGCTGTATTTCCAGTTAGATATTTCACGACGCGTCGATCCACCGGATAACACACACTTATCTTCTACCCATGCTGCTGCGATGTCGATAATCTTGATGAATCCATCAACACAACTGAATAAGGGTCTATTATTTGAACCTCTGGATGGAATACAAGCAATGTATCGGTATCCATCCGGTTGACGATTAAATATAAATGACACATCGTTGGGAATAACGAAACTCTTCGTGAAGATATCAACAACAAGCGTAGAGATGCGGGGAGATGTCATCGTATCAGCACAGCGAAAAATATCCTACTGACGGAAATCGAATGCGTAAACAACCCTTAAAGGTAATGAGATTCTTTCTTTCAACCAATCAGAAGAAAGTAAACAAGAATACGACGCACGAACGAACCATATCAGTTCAAAAGGGTATATATTTTCGTTAGACAACAACAACAACAATAACAATAAACAGGTTCACTATGGTAATATGTGTATACAAAGGAGACCTATACAGCCAAATTGACGTGAAATGAACTTAGACAAAACAAAAAAAAACAAAAAAAGGTAATAATAATAATAATAATAATAATATAATAATAATAATAATAATAATAATAATAATAATAATAATAATAATAATAATTGCCCTTAACAACAGTAAAGTACCTAACACTTCGTACAAAATGTAACCTATTCACACTTTTTCAAGCATATCTCTAACATACCAATGTTAATTTTACATTAACATCCTAATATTTAACAAAAATTTAACACAACCTTGTCTAATCGTCGGTACACTAATGAATATAGTTACCGCAATAAATTTTTTTTAAATCAACTTCGTAATATTTAACAAAAATTCTCACTAAGCCTCGTCTAAATATCATAATCCCCAACGAATAATTGCAAACATAACAAAGTTTTAACCAAACATAACATAAAAATAACAAAAATTTTTCCTGACATAACATAAAAATAAGTTCTTTGAATAAAATATCACAGTAAAACGTAAAAGTTTACTGATTTTAAAGCAGTAAATCAGTAAATCAGTAAATCAAACCATCAACCCCTCCCCAACCATCCATTTGATCTATTGATCTATTGATCTATTGATCTATTGATCTATTGATTCATGTCACATTTCGAGTATCATTTCGGATAAACATAACACAAAAATAAGTTCTTTATATACTAACCTTCGAATATATGCTAACGTAACAACGTTTTTTACATTAATAAAGCTAACATAACATAACCTGAACTAAGAATATAATGTACAACGACAAACCTAACACACCATACGTACGAATAAACTACTAACATTAACAAACTTCCACACTTAACAAACAGTAAGTACCTAACAATTACAAAAACGTAACCTATTCACACTTTTTCAATCATATTCTAACATACCAATGTTAATTTTATATTAACATTAACATTTAACAAAAATTTAACATAACCTCACCTATAATTATCATACTGATAAACGAATATAAAGCTAACGTAACAAATTTTTTACATCAACTTCGTAATATTTAAAAAAAAATTCATCATAACCTCGTCTAAATATCATAATACCCAACGAATAATTGCACACATAAAAGTTTTAACCAAACATAACATAAAAAAATAACAAAAAATTTTCCTGACATAACATAAAAATAAGTTCTTGAATAAAATATCATAAAGCGTAAAAGTTTACTGATTTTAAAAGCAGTAAATCAGTAAATCAAACCAATTCATCCCTGCTGTCCCTACCCACTCCCGTACAAAGTTTTAGCTTCCAAATAAAGCTAACATATCATAACCGAACTAAGAATATAATGTAATAAAATGTAAACCTGACATACCTCACGTATGAATAATCGGCTAACATCCTAAAAATTTTACTTATCAAAGGTAAAGTAGTTAACAGGTCATACAATACTCGATATGTTCCCACTTTTTCCGCATATCAGCAACAGGTAAAACCGTATTATCTAACAAAGTCCCTTAACAAAGTGACCAATCTATCAAAGATACAGGCATCTTGAACTATGAATTGATTACTATCTTTCATCAGTGTAACCTGTTTCGAGTATACTGTCATTTGAACTATGAATCAATGCAGGACATTAGCAAAATTCTCGGCAAAACCTAACACTACTTCCTTAACAAAACTCAACTCTAGGCTCCAGTCGCTTCTAACACATCATCAGCTACCAGTAATATCTTACAAAACTACCATCATTTCTCTAACAAATCAGTGTTAATTTCACACTGTCATAGTAATATTTAACATAAGGTACCTAACTTACGAATAAACAGTTTTCATTAACCAAGAGTATCTAAAGAAACATATCACCTCCCGAGAGAAAACCAAAGGGGATGTGCCCCTTGAAAGGGTGTGAATCCTGCGAGAGGGGATCACCCCGAAGGGGTGTAAGGGCATTACCCTCCGAAGGAGGGGTGAGGCCTCAGCCCATCGGGCTGAGGCCCAAACCCGCTAGGTACTTTACTATTGTTAAGTATCGGAACTTGTTAATGTTGGTAGTTTATTCGTACGGGGTTAGGTTTTGTTGCTTATTAATTTCTTAGATTCTGGTAATGCTATGTATACCAGGTTTCGTCGTTCTATGTCAATATTTCAGGTTTGGGGGCCGGAGACCCCCCTTTAGGGTGTGTAAGGCTATTTAACCCATATATGATGGGAGTACCTTATATGAAGGGTATAGACCGAGTTTCATTGTTTTATGTCAATTTCATGTACTTATAACTATCATATTCTCGAGATCTACGGATTGATAACCTATATAAACACACCAACATTGTTGTTCTACGAATGTTTATTAACTCGGTACCGCAGCTGTTCCAGCACCGGTGCCGGGGCCAACTCCTCAGATTCCAATACCAATTCTTTCTAGAAATTCAACTCTGAAGCATCTCACCAAATTTCAGCCTTATACGAACACTTCTATTTTTTAAGGGGACCCACGGGGATATATATATATATATATATATATATATATATATATATATATATATATATATATATATATATATATATATATATATATATAATTATTTCGACGAGGTTACGTCACCATCTAACCCCCCTCCAAATTTAACCCTATATGATAACTCTAACCATGCAGATATATATATCGGGAGCCATAGGCTTGTTTCTCAGTATCCTGTGCCTAAAAATCATTTCTAATAATAATAATAATAATAATAATAATAATAATAATAATAATAATAATAATAATAATAATAATAATAATAATAATAATAATAATAATAATAATAATAATAATAAAACTTCAGAGGATGAGTCGGAATGGACGGAGCGGTGCGGTGCGGTGCGGTGCGGGCGGTGCGGGTGCGGGATGGGTGGACTTTATACGGGATAATATATATAATTTAATTTATTTTATTTAATTTTTTTTTTAATTTATTTAATTTATTTAATTTATTTATTTAATTTATTTAATTTATTTTTATTTAAATAAAAATAAATTAAATACACCGAAATAAGAAAAGAACCGATCCGTTATCAGTAAAAGCAATTAGCGTTATCTCGAAACACGTGTTCTTATCAGCTAACGCTGATAAGAACGAGCAACACTGGCATTCCTTAGGTTACCGCTCAACTGTTAGCATAATTAATATATATATATATAAATATATATTTATATATACACATATATAATATATATATATATATATATATATATATATATATATATATATATATATATATATATATATATATTGTAGGAGAGGGACAGAAAGAGGAGAGAGAGAGACATAAAGAAATACAGATAAATTTTCTCTACATAAGTTACTACACTCATATACAAATTATTATTGTTATAATTATACATATACATACATATATATTATTACATATATATATATATATATGAGCATATATGCTATATATGTGATATATATATATATATATATATATATATATATATATATATATATGAGAGGAGAGAGAGAGAGAGTAGAGAGTAAGGAGTTAGTGAGAAGATGGAAACAGGAAGAATTACCAATATAAGCTAATATAAGTTCTAAGAAGTCCTTATTGGTGTTTTAAATATGAATATTTCTTTTTCCTCTTTTTACTTTTATATATATGAAAAAACATTCATTATTTTTTTTCATAACGTATTTTTTACTATTTGTTTTCACACAATGCAGCTGACTACTAAAGGGGATCTTAATTTTTTACAATATAAATTAAATGTTTTATTATCATTATTACCAATTCTATTACCATAAAATTCTCCTTAAAGGGAGGGATAGTTTATCCCTTTATTTATTTAAAGATAAGATAATCGCTCCCATAAGCATAAATTTAATATGCACATTGAAGTATATATATATATATATATATATATATATATATATATATATATATATAGATATATATATATATATATTACATATTATATATTATATAGCAGCATAGCATATACATATATTATTATATATATATACATATATATATATATGCATTATATATATATATATATATATATATATATATATAGAAAGAAAGAGAGAGAGAGAGAGAGAGGAGAGAGAGTAAATGAATGGAATAAAAGGACACAGGAACATGGACAATATTATGAAGGACAGGAAGGGACAGGAAGGATAATGAGAGAGAGAGAGAGAGAACACACACACACATTATTATTATTTTATTCATATTATTATTACATACATATTATTACATGAGATATTATATACATATACATATATATATAACATATACATATATTATATTACATACATATATACATATATTATATATATTATTATATGCCATATTATTACATATACATATAACATATATACATTTAACATAACATATATATATACATATATACATATATATATTATTATTATTACATATATATACATATATATATATATATATATATATATAAAGAGAGCAGGAGAGGAAAGAGAAAGAGACATATGTTATATGAGCATATATACATAGTATATATATATATATATATATATATATATATATCTGAGAGGGGAGAGAGAGGAGAGAGAGAGAGAGGAGAGAGAGAGAGAGAGAACAGAGAGAGAGGGAAGGAATAATGGAATGGAATGGACAA
>JABUQX010077580.1:0-26497 GCA_015478945.1 Trachelipus rathkii | reverse complement strand
ACCTGGATATAGCATTTAATGTTTAAAGTAATAAATGTGCTTGCAATATTCTTGGTGACGAGCTCACATGTGTATCCGAGTCCGTTTTCTTTTGTACAGCGGAAGTCTAAACACCTACACTCTGTCAGGTGTTCAGGTATTTGAGTTGATATTTTTGTAGTCAGGTATTTCATTGTAAATTTTATTTATATCTATTGTTTCTAAACAATAAATATAAATTTAATTTATTTCTTGATATATTTTATTTTGTTTTTAATATTTATTTGGTATTTCATATTTATAAAAGTATCCCCATGATTAAACTTTATATTATTAATATAAAATTTAACTGTGGAGCGCTTGGTCAGTAACAGCTGTTCCATAAATAAGAAATACACAAATAAATTGACATTTTTGAAATTTATGAATTTTAAGATTCTATTGACATTAATATAAAGCTTGAGACCTTGGTGTAATGCTCTATTAAATATCTTTTTTTATATATATTTTATATATATATATATATATATATATATATATATATATATATATATATATATATATATATATATATATATATATATATATATATATATATATATATATATATATATATATAATATATATAATATTCGGTGAATATATAAGATATGGTAAATTTAATGCATTGCCATAGAGCTTATCAATGTATTATATTTTTGTGTATAAATCTTATATTAATATTATTTATTTATGCTTCAGGAGATATAAACATTAGCTTAAATATTTTGTCTTCAAAGATTAGTACTGCTCGACATATACATTGATATGTATACAAATCCATATTTATGTATTTGTATTTTGTTTGATTTATATGCTCGTTTGATGAATTGTTTAAAGAAGCAGTAAACATATTTTTCATATTTTTTTTTTATTATTAAAAATTATTGAAATATTTTATTGAAGTGTTCTTTGATTCCGCCAAATATTCCATTTTCTGATTTCATTTAATATTCAAGTAATTATTTTATGAAAGATTTATTGCTTAACATTGAAGCTATTTAGAGATATATGCATAGAGTTTTGACGAGAATTCTTGGTACATTATACAACAACAAATACTGTCCTTCAGTCTTGGTTTCGGGTACAAAACGAACCCGTCGTCACATTTAATATTCCAAAGATCTTCATTGCAGAACTTGGTAGGTCATTTTTCTTAATATAGTAAAGTGTATCTACAGGCTGTGGACCTATCAATTTGGAGGTTTAAGGTTTTATTAGTGCAGTATGTATATAAGTATATTTTCAAGTTATTCAGCAATATTGTTTATTGGGGGCCTGGCCAATGGAAAATAAGTAGTTCGCAGTGATTGTAGACAAGCTTGTTTTTTGATGACGATGATGGTGACGATTAATTGAAAAAAAAGTAAATTTTAAAAATTTCTATTGTTTTAATTTAACAAATTTATAAGGAAGAATTAAATTGTCTTCACTTCTTTCTTATTTGAATGTGTAAATACATTAAGAACCACATTAGTACATAATAATAATAATAATAATAATAATAATAATAATAATAATAATAATAATATAATAATAATAATAAATAATAAGGAAATAGTTGGGGGAATGTTTTCAACAATCCTATTCAGCATATTGTCTATGGGGGCCTGGCCAATGGAAAGTAAGTAAGTTCGCAGTGATTGTAGACAAGCTTGTTGTTTGATACCATGACACGGAACTTCAAAAATATTTCATTTCATATATTTAGTATAAAATATAATAATAATTACTAAGTAATAGTAAATAGTATTTAATTTATAATAATTAATAATTTTAATAATAAGAATATTTTTCTGACGTATGAATTTATTAATTCAATATTAGACAATAATAATAATAATAAAGAATAATAATAATAATAATAATAATAATTAATAATAATATAATAATTAATACATCGCTCTTTTCAGTTTTTTAAACAATTATTTTAGTCAATTAATTATGCGAGTAATGTTACACGGCACCGCTCGCGCGCATTAGAAGCGAACGGTCGGTCTGCAATGAATCCACCCTATGGTTATGTATTTAATTATAAGAAAATCAAATTAAAATTGAAATTGAAAAATTAAAATAAAACAATGTATCTCAAAAGAATTGGAATTAGAAAAAAGTACGCAATTCTATATATATATATATATATATATATATATATATATAATATATATATTATATATATATATATTTATATATATATTATATATAAAAATATATATGTATAGTATATATAAATATATATATATATTCTCTTTCTCAGTTACTCCAGCATATACAAGGGTCTATCCTCCCTTGTATGGAGTATGCTCTCATATCCTGGGGGGGTCTGTTTCACCCGGCTTTTGGACAGGGTCGAGTCAAAAGGCCAAAGGCTTATAAACTGTTTCTTCCCTTTCCGTTCACTTGACCCTCTACTTTGCGGCGCGATGTTGGTATTGACTTTATCTCTTATATCTATAGGTACTACGTCAGCGGCAGTTGTGGCTTCGAGGTGAGCTATATCACTCGCGATACCTACCACTCTTATTGCGTCGCTACCTCAGGTAGAACTATGGGAGTGCTTATATATCTTAGCACTAATGAGTCTTTGTTAATATGATTGATGTAATCTAACTCCAAGAGCTAGTTATCTCAGCTGTTCGGTGCTCCTTCTTATCCTGACCACATCTGATTCTGTGGAATTCTCTTCCTTATCTCCGTGTTTATCCTTACTGATTTAATTTACCCCCACTCAAAGCTACTTGACGTATCATGATGTACTTCTACATGCGTAATTTGCTTTTAATGTTATATATATAATATGCCAAGGGCTCCTTGCCTTGACTCTTATGAATAGTTCTTCCCCCCTACCCTACCTATATGGGCAATAGTATTATTCGGCATAAATTTAGTTGAGCTGACAACTGTACACAAAAAAGTATACATATAAAGTAATATATTAAAAAAGAAACTATCAATATATAATATATATATATATATATATAATATATATATTATATATATATTTATAATATATATATATATTATATATATATATATATATATAAGACATTACAAAGTAAATTGCTAATTATAGCAATATTAACATCTACAAAATATTAAGACGAGGATAGGACAGCTGACACCTGGTCGATGTCGCTTGAAGGGGGCTCGGTTTTGCTTTAAAGCGGGTCTTAGAAACCCAACTTTTTTGGGTGGAGGATAGTTCAGAGGTAAGCAATCGGGTATATAGTCCTCATCGCAACACGCGGTGGTTAATCCCGGAGAAGGCAGCAATTTCTTTACCTTCCTATTCTATGTTCTTTGTTTAAGACTATATACAAAGAACATATTTAAAATAATTTGCTTCAGTAGTTAATTTATAAATTTTGTTGACAATGTATGAAGATATTTATTATATTTTAGAACGTTTATGTCCAGATAAGGATTTATCGGCTGCTTATCTAAAAAAAAATTGCCCCATTCTTTAATTATTTTGTTTTGAAATATGTTGCTTTTTTCTGAAAATAAGCGTAAATTGCTAAATTTGCTTGGGAGGCTTATCTTCTACTTTAGCCAGCATTCTACCATGCAGGCATCTATTTCATTTGGGTTATCTTAAATCCTGGCTTAAACAATCCAAGAATTATCCAACATGCCGCCAGTAGATTTAAATATTGTTTTAATCATATTTCATAAACATTATTTTTATCATATTTTAATATTATTACTGTTATTGTCATTCCTCCCGATACTTTTTTGGTAACCTTTGTTTTATTATTATTATTATTATTATTATTATTATTATTATTATTATTATTATTATTATTATTATTATTATTATTATTCCCCTCATGAAAGTCGATTCTTTAATAAAACCGTGAAGTGGATTTGGACTTATCAACTTCCACCTTTTCTCAGCTGAAATCACAAAATATCACCTAGTACTTCCAAAGGGAGCAACTAGAAAGGAACAACACAATTAGATATTTCTTTTAAAAACATATTTCTCAAAATATACTTACAAACTATATGCAACAGATATGAAGTAGCAATAACACTTCTAAATTGTCTCGGTAGTTAGAAGCGAAAGCACCAGATGTAGGCCCAATACTTCCTCAAAATCAAATATTTTTTGGAAGGAAAGAAAATTTATTTTACGTTTTGAAGTTGAAGTATATCGTCCTTCAGAAATCACTTTGGAGTTTGCTGCCATTCAAATTAAAACCTTGAATTATTTGCAAAAGAAACGAAGGATTCTTTGCCCTAATGGTGAGGGAAATAATGTAGTCTATAGTGGACTACGAAATTCAAACGTTAGTGCCTACTCTACAATTTAAATGTAGGGGTCGGCCCTGTATGAAGTTTATAGCTCCTGCTGCCGTGCAGGAGTCCATAAATTTGCCTCGAAAAGGGCAAAAGAAGCTTGATGTTATGGATCTCAGAGTAGCCATTGGAGCACTCAATATGGGTGCTGACTATACAACCCTGCGTAAAATTAATTCGGCACAAAATCTGCCCACGATTTCACTAAGGAAATTTGAACAATATACACTTGAAACTCAAAATCTTATAGAAAAATTAACTGAACAAATGGAAGATCAGTTGGCGACAATAGTAACTGATTAATATCAAACAGTAGGGTATGAACCAAAAGAGAAAATGAACGTGCATGTTTCGTTTGGTGGTAAGTGGTTGACGAGGGAATAAATTTCTCTGGTTGGTCTCTACTTCGCTGTAGAAATAGAAATAGAAACGAATTATTTTGAACTTCGAAATGTTGAGCAAATATTATAATGCATGTTCGTGTGAAAAAGGAAAAACAAGTGGATATGTATTCACCTATAAAATCTTGCAAGTTACAATGGTGCCAAATTTCAGTATATTTTTTCCCGCGCATAAAATTGAGTGGGTGTACAGGGTGAGCTTCACGGTAAAGATTCTGCAAAGATTTTGAAGATTCTTTTAAGCATTGACCCATAAATCAATATCTTCAAGTCCGGATTTAACTATATTTAAAAGCTCGGTGTAGCGTGATTTACAGCCAAAATTTCTATCTTTAGTTTTGATGCAAAACAATCTGGAGATTATGGAAAACAATATAAACATCATATAACAAAATAATTTTAAGGCATTGTGTACAAATTGATATTATTTAGCAATTTCTGATCATCAATGAATTTTGAGTAAAAAAATTGAATATTTAATTATATCTCGTATTTTCATTGGTTCCAATATTTATTAATGATCTTATTTTTTCGTTGATTTTTAATACTAACTTATTAAATTCATTAAGATAGGGGGATTAAATTTGAAGCTAACATATTTAGTGTTGGTATATAAGTGATGCTGGTTTTTGCATCGATATAAATTATCAATTATTACTATTATTACATTATTATATACCATATTATTATTATATATTATTATATTATTATTATTATTATTATTATATTATTATTATATAATATAATATATATATATTATATATATATATATATATTATATATATATATATTATATATATATATATATATATATCAGATAATGTTTTACACCTGCGCGTTCCACGAAAATCAACAAACTAATGAAATTTTCTATTCGTCTACTTATTAAATTTTTAATTTTTAAAAAATTTTGAGGAAAAAATGGCTTCCATATTGAAGAGCGCAAAAAAATTACTTTCATGGATACCCTTCATAGGTTTAAAAGTTTAGATATATAAAAAACATTTGTAGCTGACACTCGCATCTTCACGTTTATGTGCGAAGTATTTTTTTTTTTTAAATTTTCAAAATTATTTATAAATTTTATTTTTAAACGAATTAATAAATACTCGTAGGCTACCATGCTTATCATCAACACAAATTAAGCCCGATAGGAAATACTTTCAACAGTACTATTTTTTTTTTAATTTGTTAATATTAGGTAGGCTTTATTTCGCTATGGCTGCTTATAATTTTCTTACAACAATATATATGATCCTGTATTAGTTGAATATTTTGTGAACCCAACCGCCATGTTAAAATGAAATCAGCTGACATTTTAGAAAATATTTGGAAAACACCTTTTAAAAGCAAATCATAAACTGCTACAGAGTATAAAAGAAGTCAAAAATGGTCGTTACGAAATTTGAGCGATCTAAATTTTAAGGAAGACTGTGGACGAACAGAAAACGGCAATAACAAACGCTCTGCTTATTGTTACATGTAGTTACGTTTAAACCAATATGTCATTTTTTCGAGAGAGACTCGATTTTTGCTTGAAAGCATAATTGCATTGTGGTTGGTAATTCTTGCTATAGTAATTTGCCTCGATCGTTTTACGCTGAAAAGTGATCAGTTGCTTATCATTGTTTTTCTGTGATTATATGTTAAATAAGTGTTTCATTTATTTGCTTCTTTATTCGTTTCTTGTGCTAACATCGAAGTGCAATATTTTGTTAATTTAAGTGTTCTCATTTTCGATATTTTATTATTTTTAACCTAACCTGGATATAGCATTTAATTGTTTAAAGTAATAAATGTGCTTGCAATATTCTTGGTGACGAGCTCACATGTGTATCCGAGTCCGTTTTCTTTTGTACAGCGGAAGTCTAAACACCTACACTCTGTCAGGTGTTCAGGTATTTGAGTTGATATTTTTGTAGTCAGGTATTTCATTGTAAATTTTATTTATATCTATTGTTTCTAAACAATAAATATAAATTTAATTTATTTCTTGATATATTTTATTTTGTTTTTAATATTTATTTGGTATTTCATATTTATAAAAGTATCCCCATGATTAAACCTTATATTATTAATATAAAATTTAACTGTGGAGCGCTTGGTCAGTAACAGCTGTTCCATAAATAAAAATAGAGAATCGAATTAACATCTTTTGGAAATTTGAATTTTTTTTGCAAATAATAAAATATGAACGGTTTAACCCTTGATGTAATGCTCTATTAAATATCTTATTTATATTTATTTTGGTGAGCCATTTATATATATTATTATATATATATATTATATATATATATATATATATATATTATATATATATATATATATATATATATATACTATATATGTATCGTGAATATATTATTTAGATTTTCATCTCGTTGAAAGAGAGCTATTATCAATTATATTTGTGTATAAATTCTTATATTAATATATTATTATGCTATACACTATTCACCATTTTAGGCTTAATATTTTGGCTTCTGGGCAGTACTGTTCGACATATACATTGATATGTATACAAATCCTTATATTTATGTATTTTGTTATTTTGGTTTGATTTATTATGCTCGTTTTGAATGAATTGCTTTAAAGAAGGCAGTAAAAATATTTTTCATATTTTTATTATAAAAAATTACTGAAATATTTTATTGGAGTGTTCTTTGATTCCGCCAAATATTCCATTTTCTGATTTCATTTAATATTCAAGTAATTATTTTATGAAAGATTTATTGCTTAACATTGAAGCTATTTAGAGATATATGCATAGAGTTTTGACGAGAATTCTTGGTACATTATACAACAACAAATACTGTCCTTCAGTCTTGGTTTCGGGTACAAAACGAACCCGTCGTCACATTTAATATTCCAAAGATCTTCGTTGCAGAACTTGGTAGGTCATTTTTCTTAATATAGTAAAGTGTATATACAGGCTGTGGACCTATCAATTGGAGGTTAAGGTTTTATTAGATGCAGGACGTAAACAATCAGTGTATCCTATTCAGCATATTGTCTATGGGGGCCTGGCCAATGGAAAGTAAGTAAGTTCGCAGTGATTGTAGACAAGCTTGTTGTTTGATACCATGACACGTATGAATTTATTGATTCAAATATTTAGTATAATAATAATAATAATAATAATAATAATAATAATAATAATAATAATAATAATAATAATAATAATAATAATAAAATGGAAGATCAGTTGGCGACAATAGTAACTGATTAATATCAAACAGTAGGGTATGAACCAAAAGAGAAAATGAACGTGCATGTTTCGTTTGGTGGTAAGTGGTTGACGAGGGAATAAATTTCTCTGGTTGGTCTTTACTTCGCTGTAGAAATAGATATAGAAACGAATTATTTTGAACTTCGAAATGTTGAGCAAATATTATAATGCATGTTCGTGTGAAAAAGGAAAAACAAGTGGATATGTATTCACCTATAAAATCTTGCAAGTTACAATGGTGCCAAATTTCAGTATATTTTTTCCCGCGCATAAAATTGAGTGGGTGTACAGGGTGAGCTTCACGGTAAAGATTCTGCAAAGATTTTGATGATTCTTTTAAGCATTGACCCATAAATCAATATCTTCAAGTCCGGATTTAACTATATTTAAAAGCTCGGTGTAGCGTGATTTACAGCCAAAATTTCTATCTTTAGTTTTGATGCAAAACAATCTGGGATGATCACGTGATGTAAATAAACATCATATTAACAAATTAATTAAGGCATTGTGTACAAATTGATATTATTTTAGCAATTTCTGATCATCAATGAATTTCGAGAAAAAATGAAATATTTAATTATTCGTATTTTCATTGGTTCCAATATTATTAATGATCTTATTTTTCTACCTATGGTTTTTAATACTAACTTATTAAATTCATTTTAATGAATTTCAATTTTGATCATGCTAACATATTTATGTTTTTTATGTATAATAAAGGTGTTTTAAATTGGGAGCAATAGTAAAATTATATTATTTATTATTACCATATATATATTATTATATAATATATATATATTTATATATTAATATATGATATTTATATATTATATATATATATATATATTATATATATATATAATTATATATATATATATATATATGATATATATATCAGATAATGTTTTACACCTGCGCGTTCCACGAAAATCAACAAACTAATGAAATTTTCTATTCGTCTACTTATTAAATTTTTAATTTTTAAAAAAAAATTAGAGGAAAAAATGGCTTCCATATTGAAGAGCACAAAAAAAATTACTTTCATGGATACCCTTCATAGGATTAAAAGTTTAGATATATAAAAAACATTTGTAGCTGACACTCGCATCTTCACGTTTATGTGCGAAGTATTTTTTTTTTTTTAATTTTCAAAATTATTTATAAAACTCAGTGATGGGCGAATCTATATTACATGAACTTTAAACAGCAAGAAAGAAGAAATTTCATTTATCCAGCCAAGATTTTTGAAATGACAGATGAATATTCAGATTCACAATTTACAAAAAGGGATGTTTTTGGCCTGTATATATGACTGTGACTGGTGGATTGTGGAGGTCATAGATATCAGTTGTGAGTAAAATGAAATCAGCTGACATTTTAGAAAATATTTGGAAAACACAATTTAAAAGCAAATCAATTAAAAAGCAAAATGCTATAGATTATAGAAGTCTAAAATGGTCGTTACGAAATTTGAGCGATCTAAATTTTAAGGAGGACTGTGGACGAACAGAAAACGTCAATAACAAACGCTCTGCTTATTATTTACATGTAGTCCACTGGGAAAAGTCGGGAAAACACTTTTCCTTTTCCTATTTTCACAGCTTTCTTCCATTTGCACACTTTGTAATATTAAAATTAAATTTATTTTGGTACCGTATTGGTAGCAACGCGTATAAATGTGGATTATCTATATTTGCGTAACTTCACCTAATCACCATGAAATTTCAATAATGTATTTGGAACTTAAGAGAAATAACTAACGCAACGTAGACGTCAAAAAATGCTAGGCTTTCGTATGACTTAATTCTGTAACTTTGCTTACTGCATCGAGTGTACGACAACTAAAAATTCCAAATTCCCAAAATCGCTTCTTAAAACACTCTTTTATTTGTTAGTTTGATCGCGTAAAAAATGCGGACGTACGATTATATCGACCAATTGTGTATAATAAAAATAATAATAATATAATAATAATAATAATAATAATAATAATAATAATAATAATAATATAATAATAATAATAATAATAATAATAATAATAATAATAATAATAATAATAATATAGGAATAATAATAATAATAATAATAATAATAATTTAAAAGCTTTTTTCTTCTTAATATATTTAGTATAAATATTTATTTTGTGGACATTATTAAATAATTTACAACAGAAGTAGAGTCTTGTACAGTGATTTCCTGCCCGTCTCGTCTCTGAAAACTTAAGACATCTTCAGGAGGAAAGTTGTTCGTAAGGAAATGAGTGTGGGTTTAGTTAACAGATACAATATTTAAATAAAATAATGTTTTTTCACAATAAATATAATAAAACCAATAAATTCTTATATATTTAATGTCGGGTCTACGAGTTTTAATGTAGAAAGCCCTTCCAGATATATATATTATTATATATATATATAATATATATATATATATATATATATATATATTATATATATATATATATATAATATATATATATATATTATTATATTTATAATTAAAAGCTTTAAAGAGAACTTGTAAATAATTTAGAGAGTCGGTATTTTATCTGAATAAGATTTTCAATTAATATATATACAGCACAAATTTTTCGTTTCCTGTTCGGAAACCTCATCAGGTGCAGTTCTGATGTTGATAGTCTAAAGTTTAAACTATTATTATTTTTTAAATTTTTTTTATTTTTTTTATTTTAGAATTTAGAATTTTTGTAGAAATTAGTGGAGTTCATAATGTTGTTAAGAGTGGAATTAATATTGAATTAGAGTTTTGTCTATTGTGATTTTTGTTGCTACTGATTATTTGGCTTCAAAATAGTTTCTGTGCTGTGTAAATCTTTTTGAGTGTATGATAGGAGTCATGGTGTTAAGTCTATAGTGTGGTTAGTGTGGAACGATGTAATGTAAGGGCGAATATTTGATTGTCATTGGTAAGGTCATGTTTGTGTTGGTACCGTCTACGCTTAAAATCATTGTGTTTCTCCGATGTTTAAGGAGTTACAATGAAGGCAAGGAATTTATAAACACATTGGGTATGTTAGTGGGGGTAGATTTATGTTAGTCTAAGAATAGCTTTGAGGGGTAGATTACCTGAAGAGGTAAAACAAAATTATTGGTAAGATGTTTTTTTTTGTTGTTTGAGAGGAATGTTAGGAATGGGTAAGAAAGGATTGTTTTAGAGTGGTTGTAGTGGCGAGCAAGAAATCACTCTTGCTAGTTTTAGTTTAACTTCATTATACAACGAGCCCTAAAACTTAGCAAAAAAATCCTTTAATCAACCTCCCAATCATAAACCACTCTAAAAAAAATCCTTTCTTACCCATTCCTAACATTCATCTCAAACAATTAAAAAACATCTTACCCAATAATTTCAATCTTACCTCTTCAGGTAATCTACCCTTCAAAGCTATTCTTAGACCTAACATAAATCGACCCACTACCATACCCCATGTGTTTATAAAATTCCTTGCCTTCATTGCAACTCCTTTTACATCGGCGGCGAAACTCATGATTTTAAGCGTAGACTGTACCAACACAAACATGAACTTACCAATGACAATCAATATTCTGCCCTTACATTACATCGTTCCACACATAAACACACTATAGACATTTACAACATGACTCCTATCATACATTCAAAAGATTTACACAGAAGAAAACTATTTGAATCCTACTGCATCCTTAACACAATAATTTACAATAGACAAAAAAGCGCTTTTCCATATGAGTCAAACAGGGAAGAACAAGAAATCCACTAAATCCTATAAATCTTAAATCAAAATATTAAATTTACTTTTA
Organism: Trachelipus rathkii; assembly: GCA_015478945.1. Classification (NCBI taxonomy): domain Eukaryota; kingdom Metazoa; phylum Arthropoda; class Malacostraca; order Isopoda; family Trachelipodidae; genus Trachelipus; species Trachelipus rathkii. Next base: position 14,750 of record JABUQX010077580.1, on the reverse strand, counting down.
AATTTTATTGTTAATTATAAATGTTAACTTTAGTCTTACAAAGAACTGCACCTGATGAGGTTTCCGGAACAAGAAACGAAATTGTGCTGTAATGATATTAATATAAATCTTACATCCAGATAAAATACCGACTCTTTCTAAATTATTTACAAGTTTCTCTTTAAAGGCTTTATTTAATTTATATGCTATTAGCGATCATTGCTGATTACTCCTATATTAAATATAATATATATATATATTTATATATAATTATATTATATATATAATATATATATATATATATATTATATATATATTATATATATATATATATATATATATATATAATAATAATAATAATAACAATAATTAATAAAATATAATAATATATAATAATAATTATATTATTATTTATTTCCTTGCAGGGAAAGATGGTAAGAGAAGGAAACTAGAGAAGAGACTAAAGAGGAAGGCGAAATCTTGAACCAGATATTAGAGGAAAGTTCTGAGGTTTAGCTAAGGGAGATGCTTCTGCGTTGTTGTTGAGGCCAGAAAAATTATTTAGAACAAGTAATTAAAATTTTATTAAAAACCAACATAAAACTTTTTAAAATTTTATTGAATCGAAAATTTAAAATTAAAAATCAGATTATTTTAACAAAAGAAAGTTTTATTTTTTATGGACCCTAAACAAAGCAAACAAAATTTTTAACTTTAGGTCTTTTTAAAAATTGGACAATTTATAACAAATAGAAAAATAAATCATTTTCCGAAATAATTTAGCTGAGGAGCGACAAATTATCTCATCAGCTTTGACTTAAATGAAGAAAAACATAATTTTGAACTAAAAATTAAACAGAAGATATTAAGATTGTCATGAGTTGTGGAGATTTCAACGCAGTTGGTCAATTGGAAGATTATCTTCGCATGGCATTCGGGCTGATGGGAACCCTCTTCTGCCATTTCACTTTTCCAATGAACGGTCGCAGGAGTACTAAAAGCACACTTTCTGCGATCGACACCACCCTGCATGCATGCGGGACACGGTGTTTAGGATAATAATTAATAATAATTAATAATATATAATATAATGATATATATATATATATATATATATAAATATATATTATATAATATTATATTATATATTATATTATATATATATGGCCAAACTTACCAAAGCCCTCGGCATATTCTCGAAATGCAAGCTCCGACAAGAAATTAATACATATTTGGAATCAGCGTATTGAAAATTGTATTTGAAAATGGAGTTTTTTTAGGGGGCTCGAGCCCGACGGGGGACAGAGGGGGGAAGAAGTCCCGCGTCGTCCAGCGGTAGGACGAGAGATCCCGACTCCCTGCATCTTTGCGATTTACCCGCGGGTATTCTTTTAGTAAAAAAAAAAAAAATATGGTAACTCTTGAATTTCTTTCTTTTTTTAACGGAAATTTAATTTACTTTAGCTTACTTTACTTTAATAAATAAATAAAAAAAATCTTTAAGTTCCATAATTTTCCTAGATATGTATGTATCATAAAAGTTTGTGTGTTCGTGTTCGCTTAGCATTGAAAGGAGAATCTTGGGGAGGCTCATATCTGAGAGATTTTGGGGGAAGGTAAAAAAATCGCCTCATTGGCTAAAGTTTTTTGCCGGAGGAAAAGGTTTATTTACCATGTACAATTTCCTAACATTTATATTTTTTATTTATAACTTATTTTAATTAAAATAACGATATTCTTTACTAAAATTTTACCATAATTCCAAATATGTTATTTGTTTCGTGGAATACCACGTACTTTTTACGATATCATTAGTAGAGATTAATGGATCTAACTATAAATATGACTTTTTAGCACATGAATGGAATCATATAGGGAAAATTTTTGGCAGCACATGCTATTCACAAGAAATATTGTTCTTTAGCTGATTCTGTGGTGGTGTTTGCAGGATTAGATATATCAAGTTTAGCTCAATTTGACATGTTTATATGATGATAAAGAAGTCTCATATCCTAAAAAAGAATTAGTATTTAAATTGTTTAAACCTACAGGTAATTACACAGATATTTCAGCTATAGCTAGAGCACAAAACATTCTTTCAACATTATCAGAAAATCAGGATAACACTATATCCTTCTTTATACAATGTGCCATTTGTATCTTTAAAGACTATAGACAAACTTTGATTAATATATTAGATAAAGACATAATTTGGTGTTCACAGAATGTATGGCCATCCAAAATAGTGACAACACAAAGTATAAGAAAATTTCAATCTAGCACTCTTTACCAGATGGCAATGTATTTTTTCTCGATTCCAGGTAAGGGTTTTGATTCAACCCAGGTTGTAGTATCCTTACAAACGAGATTTGAAACTTTAGTTAGTATGCATGCAGAACTGACAACTTCTATTGTTACAGTATCACACTCAGTATTAAAAGCTGTTGGATCTATACTTATAAAATATGATGATTTACTAAAGATAAATACAAACTGGATACTCAAACCAGAGAATAATTCTTTAAAATTAGATTTCAAAACTCAGGTCAGGATGAGTCTTAGGTTGGGTGGGCTCCAAGGATTTCGACTTGAATGAGTTTGCATCTTCTGACGATTCAAACATTTGGACACAAGACATTATAACTAAACAATACTTACATTTATCTGAGGCTTGGAAAGAATTAGAAACGACAGATAATGGGGCATATCAAAGGATGTTAGGAGAGAAAAAGGAAGCGTATCATAGCAACTATCCTGACATATTATATTGCGCAAAACAAAATAGGATTGAAGAACAGGCTTCAATGCAAAAATTCGACTTAGGATCTCTTGTCACGAAACTCTCTCAGAACACACTTGATATATTCAGGAAAGAAAAGCTCATAAGATCTGCTATTTCAGATGACGATGTTAATTCAACAGTAGCAAGGGTTTTGAGAATGAAAGGATTGAAGATGCCTGTCATGTCAGATATGGAACGGTTTGCATTATTTATGCAAACATACAACACAAATGCTGCAAGAGCCAGGGAGGCTGAGTCTAATCGTCCTAGAAATTAATAAATAATAATGTTTTATATAACCTACAATAAATATATTTAAGATAAGATTAAAAAAAAAAAATCTGGGAGTCTCGATAGGTCCATGTGGCTTCTTACTGTCCCTATATTTCTTATGTTCTTATGTTAGTTCACACACACACAACACACACAACACATATAATATATATATATATATATATATATACTATATATATATATATGATGGTATATAATATTATATAATATATATATATATATATTATATATATTATATATATTCATATATTATAATATCCATCTTCCTTATAACTTTGTTTATTTAATTTCTCGTTCCTAATTCTCCCAACTCATATTTCCTTTTTTATTTCCTCTCCCATGTATTGCCCACATGTTGAAACGATTAATTCCATCCATAACGCCCTCATGAAATTTACACCACCACATATTAGAAAGTATCTAGTTTTTTAATTTTCTAATATTAGGAAGGCTTTACATCGTTTATGTTGCTATTTTATTTACAGAAAACAAAATACCTTAATAAATATTAGTCACTCTTATGCTTGACGTTTATGTGCCCATTTAATTTTTTTTTAATTTCAAAATTTGTAAATTCTTTTTTTAAAACGAATTAATAAAAATACTGATAGGGACTTACCATGTTTTACCAACACCATATTCTTAATTCTTTAGAAAGTTCTTGATATTTTTTTTTAATTTACTAATATTAGGTAGCTTTTATTATTTTGGGGCTGCTTGTTTATTTAGACTATAAAATAAAAACCATTTATTGTAAACTGTCACGTCATATTGGACGTTCAGTGCCCTCATTAATATATATTTTAAGTTTAAAATTTTTTTATATTCCAATTTTAAACGAAAAAAACTCGTAGGCTACCATGTTAATAATCACCATAATTAAGCTTGTTAGAAATTATATAGCTATATATATTTTCTTTTAATTCTTCCAATGACGCAAGTAGCTATTGATGCTTGGTTAAGCTGCATATTTTTATTATTAGATATAACAAATCATTATTGTAGCTGTCACTCTTATCTTGACGTTTATGTGCCCGCCTCTATAATTATTCAAAATTTATCAAATTATTTATAAATTCTATTTTTAAACGAATTAAAAAATGACTCTAGGGCTACCATGGTTTACGACACCATAATTAAGCCTGTTAGGAAGTATCTTGTTTTTTAATTTGTATATATGGATAGGCTTTATATCGTTTAGGTTGCTTATAGTTTTTAGATTAGATGTAAACCCAATTATTGTAGCTGTCACTCTATCTTGATATTTACGTGCCCTCTATAATTATTTTTTTTTACCTGTTCAAAATTATTTATAAATCATTTTTTAAATGAATTTTCACCAATACTCACAAGCTAACATATTTATTAGAACATAATAAGGCTTTACTAAAAGGTATCTCTGTTTTTTAATTTGCTAATATTATTAGGTTATTTTTCTTAATCTTGCTTTTTCTAAAATATAAACGAACCCATTATTTAGCTGTCACTCTTATCTTGACGTTTATTTACCTCTATAAAGTTATTTTTTTTTAGGTTTTAAATGAATTCCATTATAGCGAATTTAAAAATAACTCCTAGGCTACATGTTTATCGGACACCATAATTATGCCTCGTTAGAAGTATCTTCGTTTTTTTTTGATTCACTAATACTTAGGTGACTTTTAAAAGTTTTCGTATTATTATTTTATTCTAAATATAAAACAAAACCCAGTACGGAACGTATTTTACTTTTATTTTATTTTTAATTTCGTATAATTTATTTTTTTTAAATTTTCAAATTTAATTATATAAATTCTATTTTGAAAACGAATAACAAATTAATAGTAGGCTACCTGTTTAAGCTTCTTAGAAAGTTACCTTGTTTTTTTAGTTGCTAAATTAGAATAGGCTTTATATCGTTTGTCTGGCTTATTTTATACTTTAGATGTATTTACAAACCCAGTTATGTAGCCGTCCACTCTTATTTTGACTTTGATGTGCATTTATATATTTTTTTTTTTAATTTTTAAAACTATTTACAAAATTTATTTTTTTAAACGAATTAAAAATAAACTCATAGGCTACGATGTTATCAAAGACCATTATTGGGTTGTTAGAAAGTACTTTCTTTTTTTTTAATTTGACTAATTTTTATTTATTTTTATATCGTTTAGGCTGCTTTTATTTAGATATAAACCCAATATTCTGGACTTTTTCTTTGACGTTTATGTTGCCCTTATAAATAATTTTATAAATTTGTAAATTTATAAATTCTATTTTTTTAAATGAATTTTAAAAATACCCATATCCTAAGATGTTTATCAACACCAAAAGTTATGCTGTTAGAAATTATTTTGTTTTTAATTTACTAATATTATTTAGCTTTATTAAAAGGCTTTAGCTGCATATTTATATAGATATAAACAAACATTATTTGTATCTGTCACTTATAGCTTCGACATTATATTTGCGCCTCTAGTTTTTATTTTTCTGAAGCAAGAAATTATTCATAAATTCTATCTTTTAAACGAATTAAAAAATACTTGTAAGCTACCATGAGTATCAACCCCATAATTAAGATTATTAAAAAGTATCTTGTTTTTTTCTTTGTGGGTTTTCACTGAACCTTATTTGGAAAGAAACAAAACCCATTAATTTAGCTGTCACTGTTATCTTGAGAATTATTGTGATCTCTATAATTATTTTATTTTATTTTTCAAAACTTTTGAAAATACTCCATTTGAAACGAATCAAAAAAATTGCTCGGTAATAACCATATTTATCAAGACCACAATTAATCTTGTTAGAAAGTATCTCCTTTTTTTTAATTTGCCTATATTAGGTAGACTTTATATCGTTTAGGCTGATTTCTATTTAGATGTTAAAAAATACATTAAACGTTATTGCAACTGACACTTTTATCTCTACATTTATGATTGCCCTTTGTAATTATTTAAATTTTCGTAAATTTATAAATTCTTTTTTTAAAGAATTAAAAATCAATGTAAACTACCATATTTAACACCATAATTAAGTTTGTTAGGAAAGTATCGTTTTTTTAACTTGCTAATATTTAGGTAGGTTTTACTCGTTTAGTCTGCTTTTTTTATTTAGATAATAAGCAAACCATTAATTGTAGCTGTCCACTCTTTCTGGACGTCCAATGGCTCTCGCATTTCACAATTTCTTTAAATTTTCACATTATTTATTATTTTTAAACGAAATTAAAAAGGATTACTCTGAGAGCTTACATGCTTTCAAACACATGATGGAAAGCTATAGAAAGTATGCTTCATATTTTTTAATTGCTAGTATTTAGTTAGGCTTTTATCGTTAAGCTGCAATATGTTTTTATCTTTAAATTTTAACAAACCCAATTATTGTAGCTGATACTCTTAACTTGACGTTTATTGTGAAAACGTAATTTATTTTTTAAGTATTTTCAAAATTTATTAAAATTTATATTTTTTAAACGAATTAACAAATATCGTTAGCAGCACCCATGGAATCAGACTCATTTTATTTCATAGAATCTTGTTTTTAATTTGGCTCCGCATAGACTCCACACCAATTACGAGAACTTATTTTTATGTTACAGATAAACAAACCCATTATTGTAGCTGTCACTCTTATCTTGACGTTTATGTGCCCATTTAATTTTTTTTAAATTTTCAAAATTTGTAAATTCTTTTTTTAAACGAATTATAAAATACTTGTAGACTACCATGTTTACCAACACCATATTTAATCTTTAGAAAGTCTTATTTTTTTTTAATTTACTAAGATTAGGTAGCTTTTATTATTTAGGCTGCTGTTTTTATTTTAGATATAAATATAAGCTCATTATTGTAAGCTGTCACTTCATATTGACGTTCATGTGCCCTCTCATAAATTATATTTTTAAGTTATTTCAATATTTTTTATAATTCCAATTTTAAACGAATTAAAAAACTCGTAGGCTACCATGTTAATCATCACCATAATTAAGCTTGTTAGAAATTATATATATATATTTTTTTTAATTTCCCAATGTCACTCATATTGACGTTCATGTGCCCTCTATAATTATATATTTTAAGTTTTTCAAATTTTATATATTTTTCCTTTTTAAACGAAAAAACTCGTAGGCTACCATGTTAATAATCACCATAATTAAGCTTGTTAGAAATTATGATAGCTATATATATTTTTTTTATGAATTTCCCAATGTTAGGTAGGCTTTATATCCTTTGGTTTTCAGTTTCTTCTAAACATAATAAACAAATCCATTATTGTATCTGTCACTCTTATCTTGACGTTTATGTGCCTTCTATAATTATTCAAAATTTTCTAAATTATTTATAAATTCTATTTTTAAACGAATTAAAAAATACTCCTAGGCTACCATGTTTATCGACCACCATAATTAGCCTGTTAGAAAGTATCTTGTTTTTTTTTGTCGTATTAGGTAGGCTTTATATCGTTTAGGTTGCCTTATAGTTTTTAGATAAAAACAAACCCTATGTAGCTGTCACTCTTATGTTGATTATACGTGCCCTCTATATTATTTTTTTAATTTTCAAAATTATTTATAAATTCTATCTTTTAAAGGATAAAAAAATACTCGTTAGCCTACCATATCATCGCACCATAGAATAAGGCTGTTAAAAAGTTCCATTTTTTTTAATTTGCTATATTATTTAGGTTTTTTACTTAGGGTACTATTTTTTATGTGATCAGGAGAAAACTTATTCGAGCTGTTAGTCTTAAATTGACGTTTATATCTAATTTATTTAATTTCTTTTTTTTAGGTGTTAGTGAAATTTGTTAAGAATAAAACCTACTCCTAGGCTACCATGTTTATATCGACACCTTAATTGGCCTGTTAACAAGTCTATTCCTTGTGTTATTGCATTTTTCCTAATATTTAGCTAAGTGAAAAATATTTTAAGGTACAGCATAATTTTTATTTAATATACAGGTAATCTATTATCTATAGCTGTTCCAATTATTTAAGTTCCTCGTTATAATTTTTTTACCCACTTACAGATTGAGTGATAAAATTTCATTTGAAAACGAATAAACAATAATAGGTAGGCTACCATGTTTTAAGTCTTAGAAAGTACCTGTTTTTTTAGTTAGCTAGAAGAGTAGGTATATTCGGTTTATTTATTTATTTTTAATTTAAGATGAATGAGAATGCAGCTATAAATTTATAAATTGGTATTAAACTTTTTGTTAACTAAAGCTCTGAGATAAAGTGAATAGAGTCAAAATTATATTTTTTAAACGAATTAAAAAATTACTCGATAGGCTACGATGTTTATCAAGACCATAATTGGGCTTGCGTTAGGAAAAGTATTTCCTTTTTTTTAGATTTGATAAATTAGGACATGGTTACTATTTCGATTTAGGCCTGCCTTTTTATTTAGATATAAACAAATCCATTATCGTAAATTGACTTTTATGTGCCCTCTATAATAAAATTTTAAATTTTTAACATATTATAAATTCTAATTTTTAAAGAATTTTAAAAAAATACTCCCATAAATTATAGTTGTTTATCAACACCAAAAGTTATGCTGTTAGAAATTATTTTGTTTATTTAATTCTTGCATTTTTTTTAACTGGATGAAGAAGCTTTAGCTGCTATTTTATATTTAGATTATAATACGTTTTGTTAAGTATACTGTTCACTCTTATCTTGACATTTATTTGCCCTCTAGTTATATTTTCATAAAATTCAGAATTATTGTCAATTCTATTTTTAACGAATTAATAAATACATTAAGGTTTCTTGAAGTATCACCCCATTAAATTAGATTTATTAAAAGATATCTATGATTTTTTATTTAGTTTGCTAATATAGGCTGCTCATTTTTATTTAGATATAAACAAACCCATTATTGTAGCTGTCACTGTTATCTTGACGTTATGTGATCTCTATAATTATTTTATTTTATTTTCAAAACTATTTAAATATTCCATTTTGAAAACGAATCAAAAAATGCTCGTAAGATACCATATTTATCAAGACCACAATTAATCTTGTTAGAAAGTATCTCCTTTTTTTAATTTGCTATTAAGCAGGCTTTATATCATTTAGGTTGCTTTTTATTTAGATATAAAAAAAATACATTAAACATTATTGCAACTGTCACTCTTATCTCGACGTTTATGTGCCCTTTGTAATTATTTTAAATTTTCGAAATTTATAAATTCTTTTTTTAAACGAATTAAAAAATAGTCGTAGGCTACCATATTTAACACCATAATTAAGTTTGTTAGAAAGTATCGTTTTTTTAACTTGCTAATATTAGGTAGGTTTTACTCGTTTAGTCTGCTTTTTTTATTTAGATATAAGCAAACCCATTATTGTAGCTGTCACTCTTATTTTGACGTCAATGTGCTCTCTATAATTATTTTCTTTAAATTTTCAACATTATTTATCTATTTTTAAACGAATTAAAAAAGATACTCGCAGGCTACCATGTTTATCAACAACATGATGAAGCCTATTAGAAAGTATCTTCATATTTTTAATTTGCTAGTTTTAGTTAGGCTTTTTATCGTTTAAGCTGCATATTTTTATTTAAATTTAAACAAACCCATTATTGTAGCTGTCACTCTTATCTTGACGTTTATGTGAAAACGTAATTATTTTTTTTAAGTTTTCAAAATTTATAAATTATATTTTTAAACGAATTAACAAATACTCGTAGGGTACCCATGTTTATCAACAAGTTAACTTAGCCTATTAGAAAGTATCTTGTTTTTTAATTTGCTCATATTAGGTAGGCTTTACATCGTTTATGTTGCTTGTTTTTTATTTTTACAGATAAACAACCATTATTGTAAGCTGTGGAGAAAATTTTGCCGTTTATGTGCCCATTTAATTTTTTTTAAATTTTCAAAATTTGTAAATTCTTTTTTTAAACGAATTATAAAATACTTGTAGACTACCATGTTTACCAACACCATATTTAATCTTTAGAAAGTCCTATATTTTTTTTTTTAATTACTAATATTAGGTAGTATATATATTTAGATACACACTTTTTATTTAGATATAAATAAAACTCATTATTGTAACTGTCACTCATATTGACGTTCATGTGCCCTCTATAATTATATATTTTAAGTTTTCAAATTTTTTATATTCCAATTTTAAACGAATTAAAAAAACTCGTAGGCTACCATGTTAATCATCACCATAATTAAGCTTGTTAGAAATTATATATATATATTTTTTTTAATTTCCCATGGCGTAGCTACTGCTTTTTAGTAGGTCCTCAAATTATAGTATTTTAAGTTTTCATTTTTACATATTCCAATTTTCTAAACGGGAAAAAAAAACTCCGTAGGGCTACCATTGTTAATACTCACCATAATTAAGCTTGTTTAGAAATTTATATAGCTATTATACTTTTTTAATTTCCAGATAGTTAGTAGGCTTTTATCGTTTAAGCTGCATTTTCTTATATAGATATAAACAAATCCATTATTGTGATCTGTCACTTATCTTGACGTTTTATGTGCCTTCAATAATTATTCAAAATTTTTTTGATTAATTTAAAAATTATGCTCCATTCATAATTAAAAAATTACTTCCTAATATAGGCTTGATGGGGTGTTTGGAGAAGCCTGATAGAAACTCTCATGTTTTTTTAATTTTGCTTATTAGCGTAGGCTTATTTAAAAGGAAAAGGAAAGGCTTATAGTTTTTAGATAAAAACAAACCCATTATTGTTTTTTATAGCTGTCACTCTTATCTTGACTTTTTAAGTTTGTAAGTCTATTAATTTATTTTCTTTTAAGATTTCAAAATTATTTTATAAATTCAATTTTTAAAGAATAAAAAAAATTACACGTAGCCTACCATATTTATCAGCACCATAAATAAGGCTGTTTTAAAAAAAAATTCCGTTTTTTTTTAAATTTTGCCTAATATCTCATTGGATAGATATTTGATCCTATTCTTAATCATCTCGGCTTTGATTTTCTCCTATTTAGACACCAAACCAAGCCATTATTTTAGGCTGTCACTTTTATTACTTGACGTTTATACCTCTCTAAAAATATTTTTTTTTAGGTTTTTAAATGAATTCCATTTATATAAGCGAATTTTAAAAAATACTCCTAGGCTACACCTTGTTTATCGACACCATAATTATGCCTGTTAGAAAGTATCTTCGTTTTTTTGATTTCCTAATATTAGGTAGACTTTAAAGGGTTTAGGCAGCATATTTTTATTTAGATATAAACAAAACCCATTATTGTAGCTGTCACTCTTATTTTGACGTTTATTGTCTCCTCGTATAATTTATTTTTTAAAATTTTTCAATTTATTATATTATTTTGAAAACGAATTAAAAATATACACACCATGTTTAAGCTTCTTAGAAAGTACCTTGTTTTTTTAGTTTGCTAAAATTAGATAAATTGAATTTGTTATTTAGTTGCTTATTTTTATTTAGATGTATACAAACCCATTATGTAGCCGTCACTCTTATTTTGACTTTTATGTGCATTCTATAATTTTTTTTTAATTTTTAAAACATATTTACAAAATTTTCTATTTTAAAACGAATTAAAAAAATACTCATAGGCTACCAGATGTATTATCAGACCATGTATCAGTTGTTAGAAGTATTTCCTTCTTTTTAATTTGATTCAATAATATTTATAGGCTTTAAATCGTTTAGGCTGCTTTTTATTTAGATAATAACAATCCATTACTCCTATCTTGACGTTATGTGCCCTTCTATTATAATTTTAAATTTTTTAAAATTATAAATTCATTTTTAAATGAATATTTTAAAAATACCCATATCCTAAGATGTTTATCAACACCAAAAGTTAATCTGTTAGAAATTAGTTTTGTTTTTTTAATTTACTAATATTATTTAGGCTTTAAATGTTTTACTATATATATAATATTATTTTAGATTAAACAAACCCATTATTTGTTATCTGTCACTTATATCGTTGACATTTATTTGCCTCTTAAGTTATTTTTTTTTAAATTTCATATTATTTCAATTTTTCTATCTTTAAACGAATTTAAAAATACTTGTAAGCTACCATGAGTATCAACCCCATAATTAAGCCTGTTAGAAGGTATCTTGTTTTTTTTTTGTTTTGCTATATAGGGCTGCTCATTTTTATTTAGTTATAAACAAACCCATTATTGTAGCTGCAAATCTTATCTAGATATGTGGATCTCATAATTATTTTATAATTTTATTTTCAAACTATTTAAATATATCCATTTTGAAACGATCAAAAAATGCTCGTAGATACCATATTATCACAGACCACAATTAATCTTGATTAGAAAGTATCTTCCTTTTTTTATTTGCTATTAAGCAGGCTTTATATCATTTAGGTTGCTTTCTATTTAGATATAAAAAAAATCGATTAAACATTATTGCAACTGTCACTCTTATCTCGACGTTTACTTGTGCCTTTGTAATTTATTTTAAATTTTCGAAATTTATAATTCTTTTTAAACGAATTAAACAGAATTAGTCGTAGGCTACCATATTTAACACCATAATTAAGTTTGTTGAAAGTATTGGGTTTTTTCTTTTTTAAAAAACTTGCTAATATAGGTAAAGTTTTTTTCCTAGTTGCTTTTTTTATTTAGATATAAGCAAACCCATTATTGTAACTTGTCACTCTTATCTTTGACGTTTATGCGCTCAATCCGTATAATTATTTTCTTTAAACTTTTTTTTTTTTTCACCATTTTTAAAATTTTTTAAAAATCTATTTCTTTAAACGAATTAAAAAAGATACTCGCGGCTACAATGTGTTATCAAACAACATGATGAAGCTATTTAGGAAAGTATCTTCATATTTTATTTGCTTAGTTTTTTAGTTAGGCTTTTTATCGTTTAAGCTGGCATATTATTTATTTAAATTTAAACAAACCCATTATTTGTAGCTGTCACCCTTATCTTGACGTTATGTGTAAAACGTAATATTTTTTTTTTAGTTTTCAAAATTTATAATTATATTTTTAGAACAAATTAACAATACTCGATAGGTACCCATTGTTTATCCAACAAGAGTAACTTAGCTTGATTAGAAAGTATCTTGGTTTTTTTAATTCTAATATTAGGTAGGCTTTACATCGTTTATGTTGCTTATTTTTATTTACAGATAAACAAACCCATTTATTGTAGCTGTCACTCTTATCTTGACGTTTATGTGCCCATTTAATTTTTTTTAAATTTTCAAAATTTGTAAATTCTTTTTTAAACGAATATAAAAACTTGTAGACTCACATTTTTGAATGCTGCCATATTTAATCTTTTTATAAAGTTCTTTTTTTTTTTAATTTACTTTATATAAGTAGCTTTAATATTTATTTATGTGTTGTTTTTATTTAGATATTTAAATAAAACTCATTATTGTAACTGTCACTCATATTGACGTTTCATGTTGCCCGTCTATAATTATATTTTTAAGTTTTCAAATTTTTTTATATATCCAATTTTCCCACATTAATCTAACTCGTAGGCTACCATGTTAATCATCACCATAATTAAGCTTGTTAGATTATATATATATATATTTTTTCTTAATTCTAGAAATTTTGACTCATATTGACGTTCATGTGCCCTCTATAATCAATTTATTTTAGTTTTCAAATTTTTCTATATTCCATTTAAACGAAAAAAACTCGTAGGCTACCATGTTAATAATCACCATAATTAAGCTTGTTAGAAATTATATAGCTATATATATTTTTTTTAATTTCCCAATGTTAGGTAGGCTTTATATCGTTTAAGCTGCATTTTTTATATAGATATAAACAAATCCATTATTGTATCTGTCACTCTTATCTTGACGTTTATGTGCCTTCTATAATTATTCAAAATTTTCTAAATTATTTATAAATTCTATTTTTAAACGAATTAAAAAATACTCCTAGGCTACCATGTTTATCGACACCATAATTAAGCCTGTTAGAAAGTATCTTGTTTTTTTAATTTGCTATTAGGTAGGCTTTATATCGTTTAGGTTGCTTATAGTTTTTAGATAAAAACAAACCCATTATTGTAGCTGTCACGGTTATCTTGACGTTTTATTTGTCTATTAATATATTTTTTTTTTAAATTTTTCAAAATTATTGATTAAATTCTATTTTTAAAGGAATTAAAAATACTCTGGCCTACCTAATTTATTCAGCCACCATAAATAAAGGGCTGTTAAAAAGTATCACTTGTTTTTTTAATTTAGCTAATTCATTATTTTAGGTTTTATTCTTAACTGCTTTTTTTAATTTTAGAACACAAACCAAACCCATATATTTTAGCTGTCACTCTATTATCTTGACGTCTTATACCCTCTATAATATTTTTTTTTAGGTTCTTTAAAAGAATTCCATTTATAAGCGAATTAAAAAATACTCCTAGGGCTACCATGTTTATCGACACCATAATTATGCCTGTTTAGAAAGTTCTTCGTTTTTTGATTGCTAATATTAGGTAGACTTTAAAGGGTTTAGGCAGCATATTTTTATTTAGATAGGAAAACCCATTATTGTAGCTGTTACTCTTATTTTGACGTTTATGTTCCCTCCCGTATAATTATTTTTCTTTTAAATTTTCAAATTTATTTTATAAATTCTATTTGAAAACGAAAACAAATAATAGTAGGCTACCATGTTTAAGCTTCTTAGAAAGTACCTTGTTTTTTTTAGTTTGCTAAAATCAGATATCGTTTA
>JABUQX010077579.1:0-56806 GCA_015478945.1 Trachelipus rathkii | reverse complement strand
AAAGCCAGTTAAGCAAACGCGTACCTACCATCCCTCCTTGTTGCTACGGAGACAAATGCGCTATTCGACTTCTTACCTGTAATTTACTGCATACATCAAGGTCAGTTAAAGCTAATATGTTTTAACTGAAAATTTCAGTACAGAATTTAGTAACATAAGATATGTACTATAACAAGCCACTCCGGGTTTTCTTCTATGCATCTACAATTTTTTAAAACAACTCTATAAGCCAAACAATAAAAATATAATTAAACAATGTTAATAAATATATGAAGTTTAAGTGCATGTATTTGGTGTATGTGTGAATGTGTGTGGAATGTGTGTTGTGTGTGTGTGTGCTCGTGTGTGTGTGGTTAAAATAACTAATAGCGCATTGAAAGTAATGACTGGAAGTATATACATAACCAATAATCACATAATAACTAATAATAATCATAATATAATAATAAATAATACCAATCAATAAATAATATAAATAATACAATAATAATCATAATAAACTAACAGTATTATATCTGAACATAAATAATAAAATAATAAAAAATAATAATAAAATCAATACAATTTATAATATTACATACTAAATAAAAAATACACCATAATAAATATACACAACACATACACATAAAACAACATCCACATACTTTTAAAACCTTTCACAATAATTTTAGTTAAACAGCTAGCCGATACGAATACTACTAACATATACCAACATCGACTAACAATCTCAAAACCCACGAGACAAACGTTCTTTATACAAATCACGCTAGTCTCAAAGCTAATATATATTACACTCTATCTAACGCCAGTACAACCTCACCTAACCATCAGAAACGACTAAATAAATCAGCATCCAAACCTCCATACTACTCAACAACTACCTCAAATCCTAACTAATCCCTCTCTTCCTCAAAGCACCCAGCGCCATACATTACTTATGTTTTACTGCTTTAAGGTCTGTTAAAAAGTATACTGTTTCTTCATGACAATGAAGACAATATTTCAGTAAAATAAAAATGTTTATATAACAGATACTCTGGTTTTTTCTTCTTACACCCAAGAGCAAATGTTAAAAACATTCATAAAATAAAAAAGTATTATAAACAAAATAAAAATATAAAAGACAAACAAAGGGATATTTATTAAAAAAGATTGTAAGCAGTAAGCAGTTAAAGCAGTAAAAACAAAAGCTTAACTATTCCCTCTGTTGCTAGCAATTGAGCCATTGGTTTACTGTTTTTACTGCTTTAGGCTGTTACAAGTATATGTTTCTTAAATAAAAAATGCTTTAAGTTATGAAGTAAAATGATGGACTCATAGTATATAGAAGAAATTTCTTTGAATACTCCACATGATAGCACAATATGAAAAAATATTTATCGTTCGCGCGGTTTTATAGTGCCTAGCGGCGCCCGCGTGGATACGCCACCACCAAACCCACAACCACACCCACCACAAAAACCACAACACAACCCACACCCCATAGGTAATATTGAGCCTGCGGCGTGCCGCGGCGGGCGGACACCCACCACCCGCATCAACGATAACGCGCCACTGGCGCGACGAACCACATACAAGAGTGAGACCAAGCACGCGAGATGTGTAATCGACAAATGCTAACTCATTCAAATACTCCACACCATCGAGTTCTCAACTCACCTCGCCACCACTATTACTGGAGGTTACGGTACCCAGGTATTAGGGGCTGTTCATGAATCAGGGTAGTGGGAGAAAAGGCACTCAAGAAAGGCTAACTTCACATAGTAGGAACTAAGACCATCCTATCAAACTCTGATAATACTACCACAATCCTTCCTCCACCATACCCTCAACTCCACATACTAGGGAGAACCTACACAGACACCCAACTATCAGCGGCAGATTCTATGCCTGGAGAAGATAGGACAAAGCTTGAGCAAAAAGGCCACCAGTTGGCACTATGTGGCACTCAGTTGGCACTATGTGGACACTCAGTTGGCACTCTGTGGTGCTCAGTTTACCTATATGGCACTCAGTTGGCACTATCTGCACTCACCGACACTCATCATCTGGCAACTCATCTGATACTCCTATTGGATACTCATAGGACACTCCTTACGGTGATTGGGCAACCATCACAATGTATGAACCATCATAAATCTGATCATCAAGCTGAGCACGGATATGCATAAGTCTGAAAGCATCAAACAAAAAGTCGCCAATCACGAAGTGACACACCATCCACTGAAGCATCTCGCCGATCATCAAAAGTGAGCTCCATCATATGCGGGCAGCATCAAAGTGACCATCAATACAGGTGCCATCAAAGCTTGAAACCCACTCAAAGCTTGAGCGCATACAAAGTTGAGCCATCAATACAGGTGCCATCAAAGTTGAAACCATCAAAGTTTGAGCCAATCAAAGTTGAAGCAATCAAAGCTGAGCAGTCACAGACTGATGATCGCAAAGCTGACGGCATCAAAAGCTGAGCCATCAAAGCGCTGAGCCATCAAAAGGTCAATCCTAACAATTATGAAGTTACAACTAATGGCATCAAATTAATTCGGATGACAAGGTGTTGTGTGAACCACATAGACGCACTAGTGGTAGTGCCCCTGAAGCAATGTAAGCTGTAGTTCAGCCTATGAGAGACAAGTATACAGGACTCCCAGGTGCGAATGCTCCAGTCGTTCTATAGGGATGGGTGTAAGTGTCTCACGGGAGGCTGTATAGCTGTTAAAGTGCATAATGTGTGTGTGTGTGGTGTGTGATGTGAGCCCCACCCCATACGCACAGCTCGCCGACAACCAACCCCCACAACCAAAAATCGCTGCACATCACACTCATCAGCCTGGAACAACAACATGAACAATCACCCACTAGCACAACCACCTCACACCTTCACCAGCACAACTACACAACCAGCCTCACACTCACACAGCCGAGACTCCGTTACGGACAAGATACCCTACATTGACCTCCACGCTCTAGGACAGATTTTACCTACATGACTCAAATGTTAGGACAGTTATCTACGGCTGGTACCCAGTGACAAGGTACCTCGAACCACCATGAAGCTCGATTTAATCTCATCCCACTTAATCCTTCACTTACTTTTATAGAATGCAAAAAATCGCAACAAATAGCGTATCGATACCCAAAATATCATTGCCAAAATACCATAAGGGGGGCTAAAACCCCCAAAAGGGGGCCAAAAACTAAAGGGGACACGACACGCGTGGCTGTGCAAACCGTCTGGCCGCACTTCTTCTTCCGAAGGGTGCCAAAATCCGTTTCAGGAAATAGCGGACAAATAATGCGGAATACAGTATCAGATTATACAAAAATCAATCAATATTTTACCGATATTGGAGGCAAACCATATTACTGAGTATACTACTGTTCGTAAAGGACAGTGGTAGCTGGTTTGGAGACTTGTTTTTTGCCAAGAATTCCAAATTAACAAAATGCAGATGATCATATAATAATATATGATAATAAATAAATTACACTATATATCACTTTTCTATATACATATATTATATAAAATATTATATATATAAATACATATATATAATAAATTATCAAATATTATATATATATATACGATACGTATATATAATATTATATATTATATATTAATATACTATAATATATATCTATAATATATATATAGAAACATATTATATATATAGTATACTCGCCATAACAAGTGACACTACTCTCTAGCATCATGAAATACGTCCATTTTAGGACAAGAAAGAATAAATGACAGCAACCCGTAAAAAGCTATGACCTAATTAAATCGCAATATACGGAACACCCCTGTACCTAAGGGTACGCTTAATGACTGCTATGATGCACGCTCTCAACGAAACTCTTCTAAACTTTGCCACTTTCATTTGTCTATATAATAACTTTATTTAACACATAAAGTATGTAATAGCCTCTTGCTACTACAGTTCCTTCTTCTTCTTTTGCTCTATCTTCTCTTTCTCTTCTCTCTTCTATCTTCTTCTTCTTCTTCCTTTCTCTTCTTCTTCTTCTCTTCCTTCTCTTCTCTTCTTCTTCTTTCTTTCTATCTTCCTTCTTTCTCTTCTTCTTCTTCTTCTTCTTTTCTTCTTACTTATTATTTATAATACATTCATTCATATATATATTATACTATTATTATTGATTATTATTGATATTACTTATTATATTTCTTTATATTCTTTATATTATTATATTATCAATTATTATTCATTATTATGATTTTAGTATTTATTCATTATTATTAATTATTTCTTAACACTTATTATTATTATATTTTATCATATACTTATTAACTTATTATTATAATATATTATATAGTATATAATTAGTCGAGTCATGTTGTTGCATAGCCACACATTATAGATGCAAACTAATGAGAAACAACAGAAGGCCACATGATTCCGAACAGCCACACCTAAAACCTCATGACTGACTGCTGGTTCTCACGGTGCACGCGCACTCGACATTATAACTTATCTGCCTGCTTCAGCGGCCCACATCGGTCCGAGTTCTTATTTTCTTGTATCTGGCCCGCTCTTTTCACAATGGTTTTTCTTTTGGTGCCGTCTGTGCCCAATGACCATAAGGTACTCGCATCCCCACATTACGTGATAAAGGAGAGAAACGAGGTTCTGAAGATGTGAAACAACAACCAATAATAATTAATAATAATAATAATAATTAATTAATAATAAATAAATAATTATAATAATAATAATAATAATTAATAATAAAATTAATAATAATAATAATAATAATAATAATAATAATTAATAATAATTAATAATAATAATAATAATAATAATAATGATAATAATAATAATAATAATAATAATATATAATAATAATAATAATTAATAATAATAATATAATAATAATAACAGCATTCATTATTGTTATTTATTATTATATTATTATTAGGATTATTATTCATTATTATTATTATTATTATTATTATTATATTATTATTATTATTATTATATTGATATATATTTAGTATCTTGATAAAGGCATAGATGAATGGAATAATCTCCCTAAAATGTTTAGGAGTCACCCACCCTCAGAGATCCTTTCGTAGAAACATCAACAAATTTTTACTGAAAAAATACTAACGCACACATTTCTTCCTGTAAAGTTTGGTTATTCAACAAAAATGGTAGATTAATTTACCTTGTTTAATATTAGTGTTGTTATTAGGGTGGTCTGAGCACCGGATTTTTGTCTCACCAGCCGCTCCGCACCGGAAGGTTGATGCCACCAGAACCGCCCACCTCATCTGTACCGCCACCGCCACCCGCACCGGCACTCACACCAACGAAAATTGCTCCACCCCACACATGCATACCCCGCCCACCTATATATATATATAATATATATATATATATATATATAGTATGATATATAGATACCATAGGATTATATAAGGCTAACATATTTCCAAATCCCCATCTTGTATTCAATATTAATAAAGAAAATTTTATCTTCAACTACTATTTTTATATTATTATATCATTTTAATATCGATCTATATTGTATCATAGTATATATACTATATTATTGGGTCGTAAACTAGTATAGCACTACTTTCACACCTCATAAGTCTATATATATTGATAGGTATATATATATTATATATAATAAATAATATATATATATATATAAAGTATAATAGAAATATATATATAAGATATAAATATATAAGAATTAATATACAGTTTCTGTAATAAAAGTACATATTTTAATAGATTAAGTTAGTTAAGTTGTTCTAAATTTTCTGATAGAAATGTATAATTAAACAAATTATCATTGCAATGTTTAGTTGAATGAAGGGCTAATATATATTATATTTATATTATTATATTATAATTAGTTACCGCTAAATATATTTTTTAAATCGTTATTAATTAAAATTCAATATAAAAACATATACTCACGATCATTTCTCAAATATTATTAATACTAATTTTTGATGCACGTGAGTTAACTTTGTACGTGAATTGACAAAGCAATAAAAACTAATTAGCACATATAATTAAATTGAATATTTAAATTAATAACATTTTTATATAGAATTTTATTAATAAGAAGTTTACATTTCACTGTTAATTAGAATACGCCTATATTTAATTATAAAGATGTAGCTAAGAATCTATACCATATATGACGTTATTGTCATCTTTTAATGCTTAAATTTTTGGTAATTATACACCCCTAAGGAATTATTTAAATTCTTTTTTTTATTTATTAGTCTATACTATTATATATACATTAAATATAATATTAATATATATTTACTATTTATTATATATATACTATATAAATAATAATATATATCTATATATAGTATATATATAATATATATATATAAATATTATATATAGAGGATTTGGCGGTGGCGATGTTAACCATTTGGTGTCGTTAAATTTCTGAAGGAGATAATGAATCTGCCTTATGCCTTAATTTGGGGTGTGAAAAAATGGATTATATAAAAAAAGGTTATATAAAAAAAAACGCATTGCATATAAAAATATCTAAAAGATAGGTATATATTCATTAATGAAGTTTCCTTTAGCGACGTAGATAGGAATTCGAAAATGGGGTTTTCATTCAAGTATTTTCCAATCCCCGGGAAAATAGTAGGAGCCCACGCGAAAACCGGCCCGCCACATTTCAAAATATTTCCCTGTGGAATTTTATAATTAGTTGTGATACCAATAATGAAATAGCATATGAAAACTATTACTATAATCTATATATACAATATATGATCTAGATAAAAATAACCCTAAATAATACCCTTAAAGTGACTTCTAATTGTGAGACTAGTATACGTAATTATATGAGACACTCTTCAATCTATATATATATACTTATCTATAATGGCTATATGATATACTAATTATATACTAGTTCACTATAGTATATATATATTGTTTAAATAAGTCAGGTAAATATATTAACTAATATATTAATGCCAAAATTTAACCTCCACGTGTCTGCCCATGGTGTCTAGAAAGCCCAACAATCGATCTTGTTCATACCCGGCCTTTTGACACCCAAATTGGAAATCCCACTTTCGCCTACCACTCATCTACGTACCTTGGCCCATTATCCATCTTCCCCACACAACACTTGTTTTATCGATCTCTAAAGCCCTCCATTAGCCAATAGTACTGTGCGAGCATACGTTTGTATGTCTCATTTCCTTGTGCAGTCAAGACATTCGATTATCAGCAACTTGAGAAACTCAGAAAAATGTAGGCCTACCATCGTTTCTATTGGCCCGCGGATAGAAACGATCGCTCTAAATTCAGAGACCCGCTTCTCGTGCCGACTCACTATACCACCATGTTCCACTATCCCTCTCTTAAACACTTTTACATGTTTTTCGGCGAGGATGTAAATCAATAAAAGTGACAAACTCGGGAGTCCTGATCCAATCATTACTACCCGCCCGTACCTATTGCCCACACTTAACATAATAATTTTTGGAGGGACCCAACTCTACATCAGGTCATAACCAATTATGCCAACTTAATCAATAATTATTAATACATATTTTCTCTTTTACGATTACTAAAAACTCCTTAAATAACTACAGCAAGATTACCAACAACAACCCTTATTTTTCCTAGCTATAGAAGAATTATTCATAATATTATAAATATTTTCAAATTTCTCACCTCCTTAATTTATTTTATAATTTACGAGTTCTATTTTTCAGAACAACTAAGAGCCTCCAATCCCCTAAAAAAGCATATAAGGTATCAACATACCGAAATAAACACATCTAGAATTACTTTTTAATCATTAACATTTATCTTCTAAGGTCCGGTTACCAATACCCCAGGCTTCTTTACCACACTACACAAAATAATCAATTATTAGACAATTTAAACGTATCTAAAGAAATTTATCAAAAGAATTTTAAAATTATGGTAGCCAAACATATTAACTCACGTAACAACATACCCTCATATATATATATACATTAAAATATATAATATATAATAATATATATATAATATATATATATCTATATTAATTTTTAAAATTTTTTATTTTAATTTTTAAAAATATATATATATTATCTTTATAATATATAGAATCTAAATATTATTATATTATATTCACAGTGTTTTAAACTTTGAAAGAGTAAAAACTATTGGAAAGTGGTTTTACTATTACCCATCTTAAAAAACAACTAAAAAAAAAAAAATTCTAGTATTAACTAAAAAATTATATCTACACAGTAATGAGTTCTGCTTCAACGTTTTCCTAATTTTATTAATTTTGTTCAGTGAATAGAAACGGAGGGATAAACGCTATTACCCGTAATCGGAGTATCAAGTTGGTTCGGTGAAGAGTTTTTGATTATTTGTCTTCCCGGTAGGATGAAAGCAGAAAGAGGCGAGAAGCAAAAGTTTAGACATAAGATAAGTACTTTTATGCATAAGCTTTTTTACCAAAAAATAAAGGACAAAAAATTACCGTGACAAAATATTAACCAATTAATAATCAGAATGTTTAGATCATTTTTCAGATTGTTTCGGCAGTACAATATTGCCATCAAAAGAATATAATTCATAGGGATCTCAAAGCGGAAAATCTACTTTTAGACTCCGAAATGGTTATCAAAATAGCAGATTTTGGCTTTAGTAACGAATTTACTCCAGGCAACAAACTGGACACTTTTTGTGGCAGTCCGCCTTTCCTTTAGCAGCTCCAAACTTTTTCAAGGTTTGTTTCTAAAATTGAATATGTAACTAATAGCCATTTCCACGACTTACGTAAAAATTGTGAGGATGAGTTATTATGATAGAATCGATTTATTATAGATGGCTTGACTTATTCTAATAAAAAAATTCCATTTATACACCTTGTAAACTAATATATTATTATTATTTGTATAAAAAATACTTTCTCCACTAATAATAAGTAGCATCAAAAGAATCATCATATTTATAACAAGTACACAATAAAAAAATATAATCAAATTGTGTGAAAATTATATAAGTTCTTCTTTAATATTTGTTTTATTATATTTCTAATTAAATTAAAAATACCCAATTTGTACAAAATTTTCATGATGCGTTATTTTTAAGCAAAAAAAAAAAAACATGTTCTATTGTGGATTTGCAAGTAAAATTGCCAAATTTAAAATTTACAATAGGTACAGAATAATAAAAAAAATGACAAGTCAAACTAAGTGAATATAATATAATATACTATGATAATTAATGATTATATAAGTCACTTATATATTGTTATATAAGCTATGAGCGCTATATAAATCTTAGTATATATTATATATATATATATATTTATATTATATATAATTATAATATAATTAATATATATAGTATTAATATATATATGATTAAATTATTATTATTATTAATACTCTCATGTTTACTGCATATCTCTTCCATTTATGTAAGGTATCGAACTATAAAGGACCAGGAAAATAGTAATATAAAGAAAGTATAATAATATAATAATAATGTTAAGATAATGAAAAATACTTCAATATCCTTACTAGATGTTACGTATATAACTAAGATTTAGTGAAAAATATTAAATATTGCTCAAGAAGTCTTGGTTATTTTAAATACTAAGCTAAGATAAATAAGAAGCCACACTTAGAAGTAATGTGGTAATATCTTTTTATGTAACAAGAATAAATATGAATAAACTAAAATTGGTTTAAGGGAAGTAAATACCCCTCCGAACAGAAAAGAGGGCG
The DNA here is from genome assembly GCA_015478945.1 of Trachelipus rathkii. Classification (NCBI taxonomy): domain Eukaryota; kingdom Metazoa; phylum Arthropoda; class Malacostraca; order Isopoda; family Trachelipodidae; genus Trachelipus; species Trachelipus rathkii. The sequence continues at coordinate 47,046 of JABUQX010077579.1, read as the reverse complement.
AATTAAATGTAGAATGTATGTCAAAATGCTAAATCCCCACCATTTAGAAATGGCATCTAATATGGAAACTTAGTAGAACATCTTTCCATTGAGGCAACTATTTAAGCAAGAGCATGAGCACTGGATTAAAAATATTAGCTAATGTAAGTTTCTAACCTGTATAGCATATTACTCTAAGTGGCTCTTTATAATACATTGTTACAACGGAACATTATTTGTGTCAAGTCCGCTCATATACATCATTCCTTCTTGACGGCAGAGGAGGCTCTCCATTCTATCACACAACCAATTATACTAAATCATAAAAATATGTAAGTAATTTCAATATGACTTATGTTACTTAATACTCTAATTTATCTACCCATTTTGTCATTCGACACACGTCAAAATGTTAACCATTTAAAATATATAAGGAATAACTATACTAATTATAATTAGATAACGTTTAATTATATGGCTACCAGTATGCCCTAAATAATATCGCCCCTATACATACCATACATACCAAAAGAAACATTCATATATGTATACAGATAAGAAATAAGTACTTATAAATCAACCACAAAGACCGATAGACTGCACTAACTATAAGATGATAACAGACAAGAGGAAATTAAAAAAATGTCTTGTACAACTCAAAACTTAAATTGCCACCCCAACTCTCCCATGCCCAACTTAACACAACAACAACCTTACCAAAAAGTGATGTGAAAAGTTTGCGTCCGCTGGTGCGGAAAGAGGAATTAGTGAGACAGACAGAGACTAGAAGACTTGCCAATTTACTGATGAGTGACCTGTGCGGCTTAGAGCCTGCTCCCCTTATCTGCTTTTCTTTTCCGAGCATCCTGACAGCACCTATTTACCCCCAAGTCATTGGGGGACAAAGAGGAATGGCGCAAGAAAGGAAAGAAAGCGGAATATATTATTAGGCTTAATACAACCGCTTCGCAGAAAAATTTACGACCATAGTCACTACGTATTACTCTATTATAATACTACCAAGTTAGCTAGAGACCCAGGTATCCGTCACCGAGTTCTCGATCCCTACATATCTATACATAATATATAATATTATTCACCACCCATTTATTCTTATTTTATATACTGTATTATTATTATAAAAAAGAAGTCCTATAAAATTACTTTCTAATTATTACTACTTAATGTGGCGGTTTGATGGGCAAACAAGAATAGTATTTTGGGATGAGTCATTAGTTAACGTGGAGGTAATGCGATAGAAGTTGAGGAAAATGGAAACAATAATGCTAAATTCTGCAGAAAACTAGAGAAATTTACTGTCGAAATGACCCCGAGAAAACGGAGCCGAATGATGATATTTTATTGCGAAAGATGCTAACAAAGCGTAAGGAGCACTATATTTCGCGAAAAGACTAATGAACGACCGTTACGATGCGGTGCAATTTTAGACCCTCTATTAATAGGTAAGAACGCCTAAGAGGTAACTATTAGTATTAAGGAGCCAAGTGAATCTAGGAAGAGTATATGACTTGTTTTTGGGTATGAAAAAGTGCGTGAGTTGACCTGAAGAGCTGCGTGATGAAGAAAAAGCGCGTTTAGAAGTGTACGAGAGTGGCCGGATTCAATAACCCCATTGAACTACAAAATGAAGAGAAAAGAAGCATTAAAAATATTAATTTAGCTATCTTTAGGTACTTTGCGAGACAGGTCGTTTTTATGAAGAAGATTAATAGAAGCTACAAATTATGGCAGTGAATAAGTGCACCCTATTATGTGTTCCAACTGGTTAAGCTTCTGATTAAAGACATCAAATAGGCCTTATGTATATATGATCAGAATATTAGAAAGCTGGCATGTAGAGAAATAAAATGAGAAGAAAACGCAATAAGTGTATTGTTTAATAGGTAAAATAAGCAAGCCCCGCATGGAAGTGTATTCTTCTTCGGTTATCCATTTCCATGTAATATGCGATAAAGTACGGAAAGAACTAGCACTAGGTCCCGGAGGTCGGTGAATTAGTGGATGATGATAGAATGACGGAAATGGAAAATGTTACCCGTGCCACCTACCATATTATATGCGGATTGATTTGGTTGCGTGTGCGAAAATCTGAAAGAGCAGTTGATAGATGATAAGAAGCATTTTGCAAAGATGAAGTTTAAAAGAGAACCGTTTGAAATCTAAACAGATATAAAGTTATTAAGGTCTAATATGAGTTGTGAAGGAGGAAAAATCCTCAGTGTAAAAATATTAATTATGACAGCCTGCAACAAGTCGAGTTAAATATTTTATTAACATGAGTTGTCGATAAAAAACAGAACGATGATGCAAGAGTATGTAGTCTAGTAATACTTAAAGTGAATGGCAAGAAGCCTGTCTGAGCAATTAAATCTGAGGAGATGTAAACGACTAAGTCCCAACCTTGAACGCCGCTTAGATTTACATGAGTACGGTCATGTTCCCTGCTGTATAATTGCTATAGTATATACCTTATGGTCTGAAGAAATAAATAAGATAGAGACTTAGCAAAACCAATGCTTGTTCAGTGATAGTGACATTCAGGCCGCGTTAGGTTGTAAGAATAATAGATAAAAATGCAGTATAAAATTGAACGTATAATAGATTCGGTGTCAGGTTGAAGAAGAGAGCACCGTATCCCTCAGCATAAGAAAAGGAACAGACGTCTAGATGCGTATTGGTCACTGTGAGGAGCTAGGTAAATGATGATTAAACCCCCCTAAATTTGTTGGTAAAGCGGAGATAAAATAGTTTGATGTGGCTAGGAGATACCGAAGTGAAAAACTGGATTAGTCAAGTAAGGAAGTCCTTACCGAGAGAAAGTGCAGCCTTCAGAGGCGAAAAAGAAAGGCGCAACTAAAAATAGAGTGAATAAAAACACGGCGTTAGTGACCTGGCCGTATGGGTTGTGGCCCGTCCGCAAGGATACATTACTCCCCAGTAAGACGAAAAGAATTGCCATAGATAAAGTGGGGGTCGCGGTCCAGCAAAAGCTTTAGTGAATTTTGCTGACTACGTACAACTTTCTGCACTAAAAAGGTATTTTAAAGCGTGGCGGTAAGTCTTGGCTTCCTTTTCGATCTTTCGCGTCAAATTCTCCTGAAACTGCGTTTCTGGGTTCCGTAGTACCGCACCTTAACCCTATCTCGGGGAAAGAATGCAGGCTGATGATATATATATATATATATATAATAAATATATATATATAATATATATAATATATATATATAATTATATATATATAATAGATCCAGGTTCAAATTATTTACTATAGTCATACTTTATAAAAAGGGAGTTTATTTAACTACTCAGATATTAAAAAACGATCCTAATTAACGTGGCTTATATACCTCTCCCTCTATAGGCAGGGGGTTCGAGTTAAAGTTTTCTATATCATATTCCTCATGTAACCATATGTATAGTCATTGCTGATAATTTAATTACAGCCTTGTAAATCGAGTTAATGACAATGCTCCTCAGAAGGCAAAGGCATACATCCGTTGTTTTCAATAGAAGTATGCTTCTGACGTGGGATATAATTTGTTTGATCTCTCTGGTACCCCAACCCAGGTTATCACAATGTATACATTTCTCTGTGTTTGAAGCGGTATGGAAATATTATAGATAAAATCAATATCAATATCATAGGCAAAAATAGTTCAATATTAGCCATTATATAAATATTTTTGCATAAAGTAATAACTGTACTATAATTTAATTTTGTAAACACAAGAAGGGTTGAAGCTAAAATTGTTGAAAATGTAAACGATTCCAACGACTATTTATTTTCTGAAAGGAAAAAAATAGCAGTAATAAATATATAATATAATATAATATATATATATATCTATATATATATATATATATATATATAATAATTATATAATATATATATATATATTATAATATATATATATATATATAATATAAATCATCATTATATATATATATATATAATAAATAATAATAATTAAATTTATCATTTTTTTTTTATTTTTGGAAATATGTCAGAAAGTGGTGCGGTGTGGTGCGGTGCGCAAGAATAGCCCGCACCAAGCACCGCACTGCACAAGGGACCTGAAATTGTGTTGAGCACCACACCGCACCAAAATGATCGCACCGCACCTGGTGCGTTGGACAATCCTACTTGTTATCATAGTTCTTTCCTTATTAAAATCGATATTGTTCGTGATGAGCTAATGTTATGAATTATTATTATTATTATTATTATTATTATTATTATTATTATTATTATTATTATTATTATTATTATTATTATTTTTATTATTATTATTATTATTATTATTATTATTACATTATTATATTATTATATTATTAATTAATAAATAATAAATTAATTTTATTAAATATGAGTTACATTTAATAATTATATAATTGCTGTCAAAATTAGTAGAATTGATTATTATTATATATTATTATTATTATATATTATTATTATTATATTATATTATTATTATTTGAATTAAGTTACATTAATTATTATTTTATTATTAGTATTATTTTATTTATTATTAATTATTATTATTATTATTATTATTATTATTATTATTATTATTATTATTATTATTATTATTATTATTATTTATATTAAGTTACATTAATAATTATTTTATTATTAATATTATTATTATTATTATTATTATTATTATTATTATTATTATTATTATTATTATTATTATTATTATTATTATTATTATTATTACTATTATTGAAAACAAAGAAATAAATAGCAGAGCTTATCAATAAGGCCTATCTATGAAGACAATTGGAAAGCGAACGTTTTGAACAGTAAACATCGATCGTTGTCGTTCGGACTCGAGTTCACACTTGTCAGTGAAAAGGCGCTTAGAAGAAATGCTTAATAGATTTCGCTCTTTGATTAGGGTGGTTGGGGGTTCTTCCAAGAAGCTCTTGAAACAACTGGTAATTAACTTTCGATTCGAAACAAAGGTTAACAAAGGAAATGTTATGTTTTCTTTCGGTTTTCATTTTTAATGTTCTTTTCAATTGCGTGGTGTTTTTTTGTTTATTTGTTTTTTGTTTTGTATTTTTGTTTTTTTGTTTCTTGGTTTTTGCTTTAGGATTTATTTTCATGGGTTAATTTTCATTTAAAAAGTAAAATTGTAGTTTTCACGCTCTACGCTAGGAAAATTATTTACATTTAAGTTGCTACGACTAGCTACATTTACTTCAGGTTCTACTACTATTAGTACTGTCATTACTACTGCTAATAATAATAATAATAATAATAATAATAATAATAATAATAATAATAATAATAATAATAATAATAATAATAATAATAATAATAATAATAATAATAATAATAATAATAATAATGATAAAATGAAAATGAAAATGAAAATGAAAATGAAAATGAAAATGAAAATGAAAATGAAAATAATAATAATAATAATAATAATAATAATAATAATAATAATAATAATAATAATAATAATAATAATAATAATAATAATAATAATAATAATAATAATAATAATAATAATACCTTTTTTCAGTAGAAGAGTCAGGACAGCACCATATCAAAAACTAGATGACAAATTAAATATTGAGTAACATCCTCTTGTCTCCAAGTTATCACAATATAAACTTGTATCTATTGTTACGAAAAAACGACACACTTCACGATCCTATTTCGCTTATTCCTATGAGAGATCTAAATTTCAGTTACCAACATTACCATTATTAATTAATTAATAATTATTAATTAATATATTTATATATATAATTCTTTTTTTTTTTACTCTTTACTTGCTTCAAGGATTCTATATCGTCATATGTGTAAAGTTTTGTCACGTTTTCTCTGAATGAAATACATTTTAAAATATATACTTTACTCTTTAAAAACTTCTGCTTTACGTAACTACATACATTAATTACCTTTAAATCAGTAGTAAGAAGACACAAAAACCTGAGTTGATTAAGCAATATACACCTAGGGAATTTAGTATGGGCTTTTGTTTACCTTTGCTTTACGCTTAAAACTTCCACTGCTTTACGCTTTAACTTTCTGCTTTTGCTTTAACTCATGTTTACTGCTTTAACTTTTCTGCTTTTACTGCTTATAAAAAACCATACTAACAGCAAAAGCAGTTAAAGCAGTAAAAACAAAAAAGATGGTGTTCATTCTTATAAAACACCTATGGGATTTTAGTAGCTTTTTTAATGCTTTTACTGCTGTAAACTCTCTGCTTTACTTGCTTAAACTCTTCTGCTTATTACTGCTTTAAAAAACTATTTTGCTTTAAACTTGCTTTAACTTCTGCTTTACTGCTTTAAACTTCATATTATTTTTAAAACATTATGTTTTTCTTTTATTTTGTTTTTAATTACTTTTATTTTTTAATTCTTTTTATTTATTTTTATTATTTTACTTTTATAAAATTATTTGTTTAAATACTTTTTATTCTTTATTTCTTTTTTATTTTAATTTTGTATAAAATTTTGTAATGGTTATTATTTATTCTTTAATACTTGTTATTTTATTTCTTTATTTTCTTTTATTTTATTTTATTATTTTACTTATTATTTATTTTTTATTATTATTTTATTATTTTACGTAGGATACCTTTGACTCAGCATTGTTATTTATTTATTTAAAGAAAAAACACACAACACCACCCCACCAACAACCCCCACCACATACACCACCACAACCAACCCACCACCACCCACCTTTACACTTATACAAACACATCCACAGGGGGAAAACACTAATACGAAACACATCCACATGGCCACTTAACATTTAACCATAGATTAACTTATACATACAACTTATAACACACAGATTACTTTACACAGGATTACTTACCACTCACAGATTTTACCTTACCGGCCCACAACCACAAAGATACTCATTTACCAAAACACACCAACAACACACACCCAACAACACACACCAGATTTACTTTTAAACACCCACACACGATATTTACCCACTCACCAACCAGATTTACTACACTCACCACCCCACAAGATTTTAACTTACACATACAGGTTATTACCAACACCAAACAAATACTTTACACCACACCAAAGATTTACTTACGGGCCACACCCAACAGGATAATTACAACCAACAACCCACAACACACACGGCCACACTTCCATTAACACACCACACCACAACAAGCCCACCACTATTTACCCCCCACCACCCCACACACGCCCACTACTTTACAATAAAAACGTATAAATTTATTAAAAAACATTTTATTGTTTTAATTTTAAACATTTTTATTTTATATATTTTTGTTCCAAATATAAACTTAAAATTAATTTCAAAATCTAAAAAACTCTATTCCTTTTTTGAAAAAATATTCTTGGAACAAAGGAATTTATCTTCAACTTTGTTAATACTTGTTAGTTTATAAAAATTTTATAAAAACTAAACCAAGTTTTAAAATAATTTGTAAAATTTTATGGAAAATTTTATTAAAAACATTTTTATTTACAACCTTAAAAGCAATTAAAAGTTCAGAAAATCAGTTAAAAAAGATCAGGGGGCCCCTAGCACCCCTCTACCAAGCTATGCCCCGTTATGTTCTTTTTGAAACATTGAAGATAACGCTATGATGCTAATTAAGTTATAAAAAGAAAACAAATATTCTTCTCTGCTAAAAAAACAAACATGTTTTAATTATTAAAATCATTCTATTTATTAAAAATATCCAAATTATCATTACATTTATTATTATTCCTAATACAATGTAAAACTTTAAAAAAAATATTTCCCCAAAAACTTTTTTTTTAATTGGATTTCTTTTATTATCTACTATGACATTAAACAAAGGGGATGTAGAAGGAAAAAAAACACAACAAAACCCCGGCACTCCTTACAGATTAACGAAATAAAACTTGACCCCTCTTCTCTGTAAAAAAAAATGGGTTGTAGGATAATTCCTTTGTATCCCGGGGCATTTAAGGCCTAAAATTCCGGTTTCAAAATATATTTCAAAAAACTTGACCTTGCCTAAAAAAATGTTGTGCAATTAAAACTACAATGTGCCTAAATTTGGCCTAAAATTTAGGATAAGTCCTTTTGTAAGACGATATATTTAATCCTTTAATACCAGGTCAAAAAAAGTAATTCCCGTTATAGGACCAAGAATTTCAATGTTATTATTATTTATAAAAATATTTATTAATTTTCAAAAACTTGAAAAACATGCTGATCGGTAAAAAAATTCCCTTTATTCAGGTTAAGAAGGGAAATTTTACCTTTCTTGTGAGTTACGGAGTTTTAAAATTTCCTTATCTCATATGGGAACCTGTATGGGATTGGTTCGAGAATTTATTTTATTCCCGCTTTTTGGGTTTTAGTATTGAAAAAAAGTGCCATGTTTTTCATAACCGAAAGGCCCCAGTTTCTTATTTAAACTTTTTTAAAAGGTTCATGTAAAATATTTATATTAAAAAAACACCCAGAGGATAATAACAAAACTCAACGTAATGACTTTGGAAAAAACAAAGAATAAATTTTCTAAAAAGTAAATTAAATAAAATCTATTGTTATTGGATTCAAGTATACAAATACACTAGATTATTTCGAAATATATTTATTTGATTTTATAAGGAATGACATTTTAAAATATATTAAAAAGGGAGTGTTCAAAATATATTTTAACATTTTGTTTTAATATATAAGGATTTAACATTTTAAATAATTATATTTTTCAAATATTTCCTTTAACATTTCTTAAATTTAAAACTGGCACTTAATTATTTAAAATTCTTTAAACCTTTGCCCAAAATTTCTATTTAATTATCCTTGTTCTATTGAATCTTTATTTCGGTTCTCCAGTAAATTACCCTTCAGTTAAAACACATAACGTAAAAAGTTCCCTTCAAGATATCAAATAGGATAATTTAATTTCGTTTTTCAACCTGCATAAAATTACCCTTTCTTTGCCATTTGTTTCTAAGTAGATAAATTTTGAATTTTTTGTTACGTTCTATAGGGAACTTAGGGAAGGCCGATCGATGATGTGCCCGTTAGGATTCCAATTCTTTTTTTCAGGGTTTTCATTAAAAATGGTTAAGTTTTCTTGCATTAAAACATTAACATGAATTACTGCTTGCGTACTTGTAAAACGCTTAGTTCTTCATCAAGCTTAGTAAACATCGCGGAGGCGTACCTCATACCATTAAAACACTCGATCTTGCTTATCTGAAAGAGGATATCCCAAAATTGATGTAGTTCCAAAAACTGGTGTTTCATTAATTCTTCCACCCCATTTAAATCTAACTTTCCAACTGGATTATTGTGTTGGTTTATAAAATGATAGATAAATTTGACTTACGCTTGTTTCTTCCGGCACAAGCTAATAACTGTTTTCGGTCCCAATTTTAAAAGTGAAAACTTGGTTTTTTAAAGTTGCTGTTAAGCCCCACTTCTTTCCAGTGTGATTAACATATACCCCCAAAGTAAAATTCGAATTTCGGAACTCATTTGAAAAATTTACGGCTTGATTATAACAGGTAGGAAAAGCACCCAACTTGAAAATTCCAAAAATCCCATCGGGCCTTTTCCTTTTATATAGAAAATAAACCCTTATTTCCCTGGGACTTATTTGCCCCACTGGCATTAAATGTCTTGGATTTTGAAAGGTATACATTGTTTTAGGAATTTTTCATGATTATACACTAGTGAAAAAATAGAGCACTTTTATTAACCCAAAAACCCAGGAAACCTTGTGCACCCGCTTTAAGAGCCCCAAAAAAAACGGAGTATGATTTTTAAAATTTGAGTTTGGGTCAAAAAAACATCGACTGCCAAATAATAATTTTCATTCAAATCAAAAGGTAGGGCATGGGGGATAATTGAAAAAAAACATGGCTTTTTTGCAGTACCTTTAAAACCAAAAACAAAAAAATAATTCTCCAACCAAATTTTTTCCCAACATTACAGTCATTATAGAATTTTAAGGGAATTATTTCCCGGGTCCCACTCACAAGGAAAAGGTTAAACAAATTGCCTTTCTTAACCTATCAAAGATCTACCCGAACCGCATTTTTCAGTTTGAAAATTATAAAAATAATTATAACATTGATTTCTTGTCTATAGGGGAATTACTTTTGACCTTGGTATAGGATTTTTAAATTTATTCCCGTCTTAACAAAAAAGCTTATCCTAAAAATTAGGGCCTAAATTTTAGCCCTAAAAACTAGTATTTGCCCCACATTGTTTTCAAAAAAAAGCCATGAAAAAAATATATTTGACCCTGGGAAATTAGGCGCTTTAAAAAATTCGCCCCGGAATACAAAAAAGGATTATCTACAAACACATTTCAGAGATGAGGCAAGGTTGTATCTGTAAGGATGGCGTGTGATGTTTTCTTCCTGAGATTTCAATGTACATCCAGAGGAATTCTAGGAGGAAACCAAAAGATTAATTAAAACTTTTGAAAAAATATAAAGTTTAAATAAAAACACAAGAATTAAAATTAATTCAAATATTAATATATTTTTAAAATATTAAAAAAAATAGGAATGATTTTTAATTTAAAATACCCACTATCAGTAGAGAAGAAACTTATTTTTGTTCTTTTTTATACTTTTATTACATAGCTCAAGCTTCTGAATTGTTTTTTTAAAAAAAAGGCAGGTAAAATCAAAAAAGAACAAAGAAACGGCATAGGGCTTTGTGTAGAGGGGGCTAGTGGGACTGAACTTTTACTAATTTTTGAATTATTGCTAGTTTAAGTTACAATAAATTATATTGTGTTTAATAAACAATTTCATTTAAAATTTTACTAAAAGGATTATTTGTTGTAAAAAACTTTAGGAATTTCAACTTCTGAAAGCACAAATAAGAAGTAAATAGTTCTAATTAAATAAGATTTCTTTATTTTTTAAAAAGATAATTGATGGAATTTTATTATAAGGGGGAAAGGTTTAAAAAGGAAACTTTGAAAATTTATTTTTTATATTTTGGGAAATATTAAATACTTTGTCGTTTGGTAATAAAAAACATAAAAAATGTTTTTAAATTAAAATTATTACGTTAATATTGTAAGTGAATGTTGCGTTGTGGGTGTGTTAAAGTGATTGTGGCGTGTGTTGTGTGGTGTTTAAAAGTTGATGTGCGTAGTTGTTGTGTGTGGTGTAAGTAAAAATCTGTTTGTTGGAAATTTTAAGTTAAAAAATGGTGTGTATATTTGAAAATTTTTGTTTGCTTTCAGTAACGCCTTATTAGGGTCGTAAAGAGTTAAAAATTCTGTTGTTGTGAGGTTCTAGCTTAAAATCTTGTGGAGTTCTAGATAGTTTGTATCAGTTGATTCGCACTATGACCACTTTAAAAGACTCCAAGTGTGTTTAAGTAAAAAAATCTGTGTTGTGAGTGTAAGTAAATCTTTCAAGTTTAGGCAAATCTGTGTAAGTCTTAATCTGGTGTATAGTGTTTAAATGTAAAGTATTCTATGGTAAATGTAAAAAGGTGGCAATAGTGGAATTTGTTGTTGATAAGTGTCCCTAGTTGGAATGTGTTTGTATTAAGTGTAAGGTTGGTTTTTGTGTTTGGGTAATGTGTGTTGTGTGGTTGTTTCTATAAATAATAACAAAGAATGAAGTTAAAATAGCACTAAGGTAATAATTAATAAAAATAATAAAATAAAAAAAATAATAAAAATAGTTAAAAATAATTAAAAAATAAAAAATAAAAAGGAGATAAAAGGGTAGTTAGATTTTGTAGTTCCTTGTTAAATGGGGTAAATTGAAAACCAAAAAATAAAAATAAAATTTCTAAAATATAAAAATAAATACCACATTGAAATAAACGAATTAAAACAAATAAAAAAAAGTATTAAAAACAAAAAATAAAAATTTAATAATAAAAAAGTGGGTGGTGGGTGGCGTAAAATATGTTAAAAAATTAAAAAAAAAGAAATTAAAAAAAAAAAAATGTATTAAAAAACCAAATTATAGGAAAACATTTTGCATGTTTTAATAAATTATATGAGTTTAAAGGCAGAAAGCAGAAAGTTTTTAAAGCCAAGTTAAAAGCAAGAATAGTTAAAAGCAGTAAAAAGCAGGAGATTAAAGCAGTAAGCAGAGAAGTTTAAAAGGCCAGTAAAAAGCAAGTAAAAAACCATAAAACGCATTAACTAAATCCCCCATTTAGGTTGTTAGGTAAATGAAAACCAAAACCCTTCTATTGGTTTTTACTGCTTTTTAACTCTTAAAGGTATTTAATGTATTGGTAAAAGCAGTAAGAAGCAAGAGGATTTTTTAAAGCAGGAAACATTGAAGTTTGAAAGCAAGTAAAGCAGGAAAGTTTTAAAGGGCAGTTAAAAGCAGTGAAGTTTAAAAAGCAAGTTAAAAAAGCAGTAAAAAGCAGAAGGCATGTACTTAATCCCCCCTAGGGTTTAGTTAAAAACACCTCTATTTACTGCTTTTTACTGCTTTTAAGGGTATGTAAATTGTATTGTAATAAAAAAAATTGATAAATCTAGCAGGGAAAAGTTAAAAAAAGCAGTTTATAAAAAGGCAGGGGGAAAGTTTAAAAAGCAGTAAAGCGAATTCTCCTATGTGTTTATATGATATAAATGACCTTTAAAAAGCAAGTAGAAAAAAGGACTTAGAGTATTAATGAGACTGCAGTAAAAAAGGCAGAAAGAAAGTGTACAAAAAGCAGTAAAGGTCAGTATAAAAACAAATGGGGGGCATTAGTAATCCCCTAGCTGTTAAGGTTTATAAACCACCTTTCTATTGTGTTCTACTTTGCACTTACTTGTTCTTTCTAAGGTATGTTTACAAGGTTAATATGTTTTTAATAACAGAAAATTTCGTAACCCCGCAAATTGTAGTTCTAAACAATCATTGTGTGGGGAACGAGCAGACTCGTAGTATTATATGTTTGAACAATAAACGAACAACAAAGGATGTACTACTCTGTGCCGAGATTGGGAAATTAAAGTTTTCAACATGATAGTCATTGATTTTCGTTCCACCGCGGTAGAAATTTTGCGTTTTTTGGGGGGGAGGGCTTAGTGTTATTGCGGAAATATTGCGCCTTGCGGGGCGCCCAACCCGGCGTGCGGTGCGAGGGGATACCGCCGGCCCACACTGTTTTGCGCTCTTTGTGGCGTCGGCGGGCACGCGGTGTCGCTCGGCTTCCGGCGGAGCGATGGCTGCTTGAACCTGTCTTGCTCGAGACGCTGAACTATATCTGAACACGTTTTTCGATTTCTTCCCCCACTCGTTCTCAAAACTTGAAACTTCTTTAAGAATTAAATATATTCTGCATTGCAAAGTTATAAAAAAAATTACTAAAACCTAAATCTTGTTTAGCCGAGGGAAAGCGATTTCTAGCAGTGCATCGTTCAATATTAGCAACTCCCCAAATTCGCGATTCCTGATGTCACTTATTTACCCTAGGTACTACCACCCCAATCACTTAGAGCCATCGTGGCGCTTCAGGTGAGATACTCGAGGCTTTAAGAAATCAAAAGGACTTTGGAATAATAATATAATAAAAAGTATGGCCCAAACTTCTACATGTCTGGCACTCGAATATGCTCGCGGGCCACCTTAAGCAACTGGGACCACACTATTTTGTAGGCACTCACTTTGGCTCACTCATTCACCATTCATACTCAACCCTTTGAGGCCCAACCTTCATTGCCAACTATTCAATTTGCCAACCACTTGCGACCCTTTATCCTAACCCTAGGCGGCGCAACACTTTCACCCTTGCCTTTTTCATGCGTGTAACATAACTCAATAGGGAAACAACATACTTATTAGGCAACACATACACACCTCTAAATATGATCGACTGTCTTTTTCACTTTTGATTCGGGTGGGACAAACAAACCACTCATAAAGCCCACTTCCAAGTTGCGTGGAGGGTTTCAATATAAAAATTTGGGAAACCCCCATGGGTATCTTACTTGCCAAGGTTAAAGGAGACGCGAAGGAATCACAAATTATCTCCATGGGTCAAAAACAAGTAAAAGACCGTTCCAAAAAAAAATTAGTGTACTAAGCCTCTTTAAAAACGGGATATCCCCAACAACAATTTTTACCGCGGTATGCGGTTTTTCATATTAATTTCGAACCCTATCTAGTATCTGTCAAAGGTGTGTATGTGTGTCAGGCCCCAACGCGTTACGTGTGTATAAGTCGTTAAATGTAAAGTGTTTCTATGGGTTATAAAATGTTAGGTGTTTCACATACGTGAAGTCGCGTGTATTAGGTGTAAAACAGGTAGGTGGTGTGTCGTTGTTGTGGTGTGTGACGTGGTGTGGGTGTGTGGTGTGTGTTTGCTTGTGGTGTTCTGCTATGTGACTTGTGTTGTGGTGGTGGGGGCTGTTGCATCCACGCGTGGAAATCGTTTCCAGAACGAGGGGTTTAGTCCATTGCCGTTTACAGGCGTCTCCCAGATTAGGACACAATAATTTGAGCTGGACTCTCAACCTGCAGAACCGGGTGGGCGCCCACAGAATCGTTTGTGGGCCAAGGGGGGGATAAAATTTGGCCGTTGCGCCGTCAAAAAATTGAGGGGACCCTAATCTTTGGGTGTTACAGGCAAGGTTAATGCCGAAAATAATAGAGCACCATCAATCAAAACATAGGAGCAAGCCTAAAGGCGGAAGATCCAATTACGAACCATCCAACAACCCGATGGTCCCAAATTCTGGGGGAACACCGATGGGCTAAGGGGGGTACCAAGAGGGTTGGTCGAAAAAAATAGTGCTCTGAGGCTCTCCAAATTCTATAAATGACGACCCCAATCGGGCAAGTCGGGGACCTCAAAGGGGATAGCACAACAAAAAACAAATTACCGTGCGGCAACAAAACAAGGGGAGGGACCCATGGTAATCTGCCAAGGTGGTTCAAAAACAGGTTTAAAAAGACAACTTCCAAAAAACAACACACAAATTAGAGCCTAAATCGGCCCCCTAAAGCGAAGATCAAAAAAAAAATACCCCTGTGGGCAAAACAAAAATAAGAAAGGACTCCACCCTCGTGCGGGAAACAATAATATTTAGTGGTGCGTCATAAATAGGGGATATACGTGGTCTAATATACGATTACAAAACGTTGCTGCGACCAACCTTTTGGCGCCCACCCTTCTATCCGGAACGAGTAGGTGCTCCCCGCTTCTAAAAAAATTAGGGTGCCCGAAAAATAATTAGCTCTCCAAAAAAAATTGGTTCTTTGTTCAAAAATTTAGTCCAGCAAAACAATTAACGGGTTTTCCAAAGAAAAGAATTTAGGGTTCTCCAAAAGAAATTTACTTAAGTCCTGGTCTCAATAATACATCAAAAATTTAGGGTTTTCTCAAAAAAAAATACCGTTTTGGGGGGCCAAAAATAATTGTGCGGGGACCCAGGGGAAGACCCAAAGGGTATGTCAAAAAACAACGAAAGGTAAATCGACAGTCCCAAAAAAAAGAGGTATTCCAAAAGGCCCAAAATCAACAAAGGTCAAGAAGGTTTTGCAGACGTAAAAAACAAATTTGAAGCTCAACAGCTCAATAAAAAGGGTCTCAAAAGGTCCACAAACTAAAAGGTTGCACAGGGTTCCTCAAAAAAGCGTTTCACATAAAAAATAAAAAAGAGGTAAAAAAATGTGGGACCTCCAGAAAAATTTTACCCCCTCAAGGTACAGGTCCTGCTTCGCCTTATTGTTGTCAACAAATGCCTCAACTACGGTGCGACGACATTATTATAAGTTATTAAAGTACCGCTACGTATTACACATATATTCATATGAATACTACTATTATTTAACTATTAGTCATTTACTACACGATAGTTAACTGTGAGAACTAGTATTATAATATATTAATATTAACTTTCTACTAATTATATTAATCTTATTTCTCTTCTTTAGGAATTATAGTATTTTAAGTTAGAACAGGTCTCGTTGATAGTAGGCCCATAAGTTTATACCTATATTTATTATATATAATAGGATCTAATTTCTCGTACTCTAATTTATATAATATATATATATTATGAAAATTATGATACGATATTAGTAAGTAATTTTAGAACATATATACTATAGTAATTATTAATATATTATATAATATTATTTAATAAATTATATTAATATAATATTTTGTAAATTAACATGTTAAAAAACAATGATTTTTCTTTGTATCGGAAGGCCCTTGAGGGATTTCATTTTTACCAATCGGGATTTTTCACATTTTCGCCAAACAGATTATTAATAAAAACCTTCATTTTTGAAGTTGTTTCCCCCACAGGCACATCAACCCCAAGCTAAGAAAAGCAATTGGCTGTTGAAAAAACTAAGTTGATGATGTTTTATATTTGGAAAAATATGGGGGAAATATGGGAGCTAAGAAAACAGGCTTTTAAATTCACCAAACTTCAAAACCAGGGGACAAGTTTAGGAAAAAAAGTTTAAAAAAGAGGGATGTGGCAGAAAGCAAGTAACAAGGAAGCTTCAACTTATTTGGAAGTATATTTTTAAACCCCAAGAAATCCAGGACCCCCCAAAAAGTTACGTTCCAGAGATTTGGGAGTTATTTAAAAAGAAAGTGAAAATTTATGTAAAAATGAAAAGCACACTGCATTATCCGTTCCCTATTCATAAAAAAAAGTAATTTTAATTTTAGGGGTCTCTTCTTGTTCAGGGGCAGTGGTTTAGGGTACAGATCTTCTTCCAAGAAAAAAAAAATTAGATGAAGAAAGTCATTAATTATTTAAAAATAAAAAGGATATTTTTAGCCAAACTTTCCAAATTTTCAACTACCTAATTTTGAAAAGCGTTTACTTTTTAAAAACTTTGAGGACGTGCTGCAACAGGGTCGTGCCAAACAGTAGGTAACATAAGTATTTGGGATGCACCAGTCCTCTACAAGCAGCTGATAATATTAGTTTTTTTGTAAAAAATTGTCTTTAATTGATGGTTAATTACTGGATGCGGGTCCTTGTTCATTATGTTAGGAGGATCCTTTCTCTCTCTCTTCTCTCTTACCCTCTCTCTCTTCTCGCCTCTCTTCTGTCATTTCTTCCTCTAACTTCTTCCTTCTTCTTATACATTTATTATTATTAATATTCATACACTATTAATATTATCACTAGTTTATAATATTTTATATATATATTATATATATAATATAGTAATATATATTATATAATTAATATATTATTATATATATTATAATTAATATAATATATATGTTTTATATATAATATATATTAATATTTTATTAATATATATTATGATATTAATATAATTATATATATATTATATAGTATATATATTTATTTTATATATATTTATATATATATAAATATATAATTTATATTATATAATTAATTATATATATAACTTATATAATATTTATATATATATTATATATTAATTATATATAAAAAATATATAATATATATTTATATATATATAATATATATTTATATAGTATAATAATATATATTATATTATATATAAATTATATATAAATATAATATGAATATATTATATATTAATATAAATATAATTTCCTAGTATTCCAACTATTCTTCAAAGTACAAATAAGGAAATTTCTCAATTGAATTACATTTGTTAAGACTTAATTTGAATAAATAACCCTTTCTATAAGCGTTTTTTCTTTTTTTTTTTTTTTTTGGCTTTTAAATAAAAAGTATAACTGGCATCGTTAATGGCAATTATATGTAAAATTTACGCCCCCTCTTATTACTTTGGAGGTTTATTTGTAAAAAACCCAAAAAAAATTAAAATAATAATTTCATCATACCCCAGGATTACCAGGTTATTCAAGGAAAATTTTTGCAATTAAAATATCAAAAAACTATTTAAGGAAATTTTTTTTATCAAATATGATGTCTAAAGTCCAGTACTTTAATAACAAAACACTTCCAAGTTAGTGATTTTTTGCCTTAAAAAACTATTCATAAAAAAACCATCTCGAAACAAACTACACCAAAAAACATCCCTTTCCAGCAAATTTAGGCATGATAAAAAACCCAACACAATAACAAAAACCAACAAACAAAAAAATAAAACATGGGCTTTTATTTGTTTATTTAACAAAAAAAAAACCCAGTTTTTTTAAAAATCATGTTTTTTTTAAACCCTGATTTTTAAATAAATATATAAGATTATAATTAATTACTTAAATAATAATATTAATATCATATATATTATAATCACCAATATATTATCAGATATATACGCTATACACGAGGCTTAGATATACTGATATCATACTATACTGTAATTATTCACCTTATAATAATATTAAATATAGTAACTTATCCTATATAGCCATACTACATCTCTTATACAATATAATTTATCATTTACCTACATATATCATGCTATGACCGGTAGATTAATATTTTCATATTATATAATCTAGTAATTACTATTAATATAAGTACTAAATATATATTATATTATAATATAATTATATATTATAACTATTATAATATTCACCTATTATTTAAGTCAATCTATATTATAAAATGATAGATAGACCAAATAATATACTAATATAAATAATACGAGATAATTTAATATTAACCGATACTATAAATTCTTAGCTTTGTGTAGTTACCAACAGTTTCTATAATTAGTAAAAACATCTACTATAATATATATTTAACTATATCGATATTATATTAAGCATACATTACTATACATACGTGATGCTTAATACATGTAAATCTAGTTTTATCTATAAAATACTTTATATTATTAGTTTTTTATCTTTTATTTTATGATTTATATATATATAAAGTTATTATTATAACAATTAAAAGTATAATTATATTTATTGCAAATATTTATTCTAATAATATGCTCGACGGCACAAAGTATTCAAATACCTCTTGTCTAGTACTATATTTATACTAACCAAATTAGTGTTTTTGCGGTGCGACCCCGCAATTCCCGCGTCTACCGGCAATTTGCGTTTGCAAGTTTCCGGGATCGCCAAAATTTATTTTTTTATTGGAATTTGCGATTTGCCGATTGGGCCCGCAGATTTAATTTTTGGGTTTGCGGGGGCCCACAACAAACTGTATATTATATAGAATAAATATAATTATATATAATAGATATATATATATATATATATTATATAATATTATTATATATTTTATATATATTATATTTAATATTTTATTATTTAATATATATATATTATATTTAATATATGATATTTATAAGAATATTATTAATATATATAATAATATTATTAATATATATATTAATATATATATTATATATATATAAATAATATTATATAAATATATATATAATATATATATTATATTATTTATATTAATTATATAATAATATAAATATATTTATAATATTATATTATAGTAAAAGTATATTTTATAATATTATTATTTAATATATTATATTATATATATATATATAATTATATTAATATAATTTGTATATATAAATATTATTATAATATTATATATTAA
Organism: Trachelipus rathkii; assembly: GCA_015478945.1. NCBI lineage: Eukaryota > Metazoa > Arthropoda > Malacostraca > Isopoda > Trachelipodidae > Trachelipus > Trachelipus rathkii. The sequence goes on along the minus strand of JABUQX010077579.1, from coordinate 27,559 downwards.
ATATATAGAATATGTAAAAGTAAATTATATATATAAAATATATTAAATATTATAGTTATAACATATTATTATTTTATGTATATATTATATTATATATTATATTATATTATTATATATAATATATTATTTTATATTATATATATATATATTAAATAAATAATATATATATAAATATATAATATATATTATATATATATATAGTATAGAATTAATATAATATATATATATAATATTATATTAATTATAATATTATTATTTATATACTATAAATAATATATATATATGAGGTGGCCGTTCCGCAATTTTTGATGGAGCTTATGGGATGTCTAACTAATAAAAATTAAAACCCCAACTGGGGGACGTTAAACTTTAAGCGTTTTTTCCATAATTTTTGGGGAACGGGAATTTGGGTTAACTGTTTATTAATTATTCCCCATAGAAAAAGCCTTCACCTTCACTATATTATATTAATACACTATGTGTTAACTCACGCAGATCACTTCGTGACTAACTTCTGCCAACTTAAATTTAATTTGATTATTCAGTGCAATTATTATTGCACTTCCAAAAGATGTATTTCGAAAAAAACGTAAATAAATTACATAAGCAATAAACGAAACAAAATTGATCATAATTAATTTATTAAATACTACAAAAAACATTTAAAAAGTCACAATGATTTTCTGCATAAATAAAACATAAATTTAAAAAAAAAAAAACAGGAAAAAAATAATTTTTATATTAAAAATGAAAAAAATAGGAGAAACTTTTATAAATATGTTCATGTCATTAATCTTATTTAAATAATGCTATATATAAAGTTTTCAAAACTTTTTAGGAGCATCTCTTTCATGAAATATCAATATCAATATTAATTATCTATATAATATAATATATTACTGATAATATATATATATTATATTATAATATAATATTATATATTATAAGTAAAATAATTATATTTATAATTAATATATTATTATTAATTATATATTTTATATATATATATATTATATATATATATATATAATTAATAAGTACTGATAAAAAAAGGAAAAGCGTTTCTAACCTTGTTTACTGTGGTTGCATTGGGGGCTTGGCGGAGTAGTAATCATTCAAAGCCTTTTTTTTCAAACGAAAAGAAAGTTTCAGTTCCTCCTTTTTTAGGGGGGACTCGGGAGACAACAAAAATCTTTTTAGTTTTTCCCAACTTACTCCGTTCTTTGGTTCCCATCCCCAAAATTTTGTACCAAAAGTTTTCTAACTTCTTCTTCTATTGCCCTCTTAAAGTGGCCAAAAAAAAACTATAAAAATGGGAAAGCTTCTAATTTTAGGTTTAAAAAACTCCATCGGATTGTTTTATGGAGTAGCAGTGAAAAAAGATGTTAAAGATATTGTCCCAAGGCATTTATGAAAACAGGTGTATTTTTGCAGTAGAAAACCCTAAAATTTCCATTGGAAAAGAGGTTTTATAGAATTCCAAGATACGGAATTTTTTAAGGGGGAATGCTTCTTCCCCAAAATTCAGTTGGGATTTGGTTGTTTGCTGGGGTATGGTGGCTTTTTGCGCGTTTTGCAATGCTTGCTTTACAAAACAATCCTTTGGGTAACAAATACCAAACACATTAAACCTCCAAGTTCTCGGGCGAATTTGATTAGCTTTTCTTTTTAAAACACTTCCTAAACCATTTTCCACCAAATGTGTTTGAATTTGCTGCGGATTGTTTTTGGACCATATCAAGGTCTTGACTGTTGAAGTAGCATTTTTAACAAAACTGGCTCCTTAACATCGCAAGAGTTACTTCCCGGCGGATCCCAATATCATAAAGCCATGATGGAATGACCCCGGAAACTTGCATGCCGCAAATGCAAATGAAAAGCTTTTTCTTGGTGTTTTGTTATTTTTCCTTCAAAATCCTTAAGAGAACTGATAATTTAAAATGCTATTGCTTCGTTGCAAAGTGCTGCCTTAAAACACTCTGATTTTCACTTTTGTGTTTGTTCAGACCATCTGGTCTGACCATTAATACTTGGGGATGTTTGACATTTAATCTTTTCTTTCGAAGGGACGGAAACCTCGCGGAAAGGGAAAACGTAATAAATTCTATTTAATAGTTCCCAACATTATTGCGAATTTTCTGGTAGTGTTGTTTCCAAAAACAATTACTTTTTACTAGGGATTTTATTTTTTGTGTGAAACGAGCAATGGAGAAAGAAAACAATGTTTTTTTATACTTTTTTCCGGCCAATATTGCTTGGGGGGAACCAACCTCCTTCTTTTTGCCAGAACATCGTAGGGGGAAAAAAAAAAACCAAGGCCATCCAAAAAACCCAAAAGCCACAATTTCTTTCGGATCCAATTCTCCGGGGTCGTAAAACAAAAATCGGTTCCCAATCTTCGGCAAATGGGTTTTTGCGGTTTCAAAGGCGCTTTCAGTTCTTTTTAAACCCCCAAAGCCAATTTAAATTCCCCTTCTTTTGAACACCTCATCGACTAATTTTTGCGAGAATTAGCGGCAACCCTAGGATAATTTGTTTTTTCCCTTTCCAGGGAAATAATTTCCAAATAAGCGATTTTTTCATCTGCTTAAAGGCAAAAAAGGCTATATGGCGTGCCACGCCCCCTTTTACCATTTAATAAAAGGATTGCATTTCCCTTATATAGGTAAGTTACCAAAACAAAAGAGAAAATTGAATTTTTCTCATTGCTGGAAATCGAACTTTGAAATTTGAGTTTATATTAAGAGTTATCCCCTTTTTTCAAAAATGTTTCCAATTCACTTGATTCTCCTGGCCATTCTATTTCATTTAAGCGGAGGCCACAAATCTGGGGCAAAGCCACTCCCTTTTCAATCATGGATGCGACCCCGAAAGTGGTAAAAAATTCGTTTGGGTACAAAGAAAAATGGTTCACATTTGAAAATTATGAGGATTAATATTTTTTTATTTTTTTCTATGATTTTTAATTAAGGGCCTAATTAAGAAAATTTTATTTAAATCTGCGGAATTAAACGATAATTTATAAATTTTCATTTCTTTAAAAGATAGAAAAGAAAAAAATTTACCCCACAAAAAACTGACCATCCTTTTGGATATAATAATAGGCTTTCCCTTTTGTTACCTAGGGGAAAATGAACCATATTATTGTTAGGGGCTGTTTTCCCTAAAAAAACTCTCTGGCATCCGCAAGAAAAAAGTGGGTTTGCTTTTGAAAGAAGAGTGAGGTTAAAAACGCTTATCAAGGGGGGGCAGGGCTCCCCCCTGCCCCCCCTTGGACGAACCCGCCCTTGTATAGTGTGTTATTATAATATAAGATAATTATATTATAATTATTATTAAATTATATATTATATATATATATATATAAATAATAGTATAATAATATACTTAATATAAATATATAATTTTATTATATAATATATTATATAATTATAATAATATATTTAGTTATATTAATATATATATATTTTATATAGAGATATATATATATTATAGTAATATAATATATAAGTTATATAATATAATATTATATATTTATATATTATATAATATATAAATAATATAATTATATATTATTAATATAAATAATAATATAATATATATATAATATTAATTATATATTTTTATATATATATATAATATATAATATATATGCTATACGTTATATATATAAATATATATATATTAAAATATATTTATATATATATAATATAAAATATATATAAATATATTATTATATATATATTTATTATACTATAATTTTATAATATTATAATAATTATAAAAAAATATAATAATATAATAATATAATATAAATAATTATAAATTATATATAATAATATTTATTATATATATAAATATTATTATATATAATATATAATATAAATATTTAATATATCATATATTTATATATTATATATTAATTTATATTTATATATAAAATAATTAAATATATATATAAATATAAACTTATTATTAATATATATTATATATAATTATTAACCATATAAAAAAATAAATATTATTATTAATATATAAATATATAGATATATTTATAAATTATAATATTATATATATAATATAATATATATATATAGTATTAATTATAATATTAATATATTATAATAATAATATAATTTATAATTATATAATATATATTTTATTTATATATTATATATTTATATCATTTCAGAGTGTTAAAGGAAGGCCCACCTTTTGTTTAACGAATGATGCCAAAAAGCTTAAGGAAAACCCCTTCCAATTTTGACAGGGGAAAAAACCAAAACAAGGAAAAAGGCTTTTTTCCAGTGCATCAGCGGGCATTGAAGTTTTCGCAATTAAATCCATGGCGATGGGATAATGATTTCCAAGTACTCCTGCGAACGCTTTTAAGGCGCAGTTCGTAAATTGCTCTTTCCAGTTTTCCCAAGGCACCTTGGAATATTCTCAAAAAAAAAATCGCAAGGCACATTTCAAAACAACATTTTTGTGGAAAATGGGCAGGAGTGTTAAAAAGAGAGCTTAAATTCCAAAGTCGCCCGAGGCAAACTGGGATTGATCTGAATATACCCACTGGGGATTGTGGTAGGGCAAGGCAAGGCACCGCGCAGGCAAAACCCCATCAGCAAGCAAAAATCCAACTGAAAAAGTTTTTGGGGAGGAAGAAATCCTTATAATAATATTCCGTATCTGGGGATTTTCTATTAAAACCTCTTTTCAATGGGAAATTTACGGGTTTTCTTATTGAAATACACTTTTGGGCTTATTTGCCTTTTTGAACAATATTTTCTACCATCCTTTCCCAACATGTACTCATAAAGGTTTTATTTTTTTTAAAACTTAAATTAAACAATCTATTAATCTGTAATTACTCATGCCCAATAAAATCATCAAACCCTAAAACAGCGAACTTGGTACAAATTTGGAAAGGACCAAAATACTGGAGTAGTTGAAGAACTAAAAAGTTTTGTTGGTTTCTCCCGGAGTTCTTAAAGGAAGGGACTGAAAACCTCCTTTCCGTCGACCAAAAAAAAAGGCTTGATTTGATAACTAACTTCGCCCAAGCCAGGCCAAACCACCCAGTAAAAAAAGAAGGAACGCTCTTTTCCATAACTATAAATATATACTATAATATATATTATATAAGTAATATGACATATAAATTTATAATATTTCATAATATTATAACATATATTATATATATATATATGTTATAATTATTATATTATATTATGAAATGAAATACTATAGTATATTAATATTATACAAACATTTATACTAATTTATTATACCATTTTTCACCCAAAGTAATGAAGTGGTTGAACTCCAGGAAACGAAAGAATCAATAAAAAATTATGTAAAACGTTTAATTTACAATGATTTGTAGGGTTTAAAATTACATGACAATATTTAAGTTAATAAAAAAACTTTGGCAAATGAAGAAGGGGGGGTAAACAAAATCTGCTTCTGAAATATAAAGCTTTAACTTTAGACCTATATGAAGTATTTGTAGTCTTAAAAAATTTTTTAGAAATTATATTTTTAAGAAATATGGATAAAGTTAAAATAGAAAAGTTAAGATATGGAAGTTATTTTGAAGACGAAAGGAGATTTGTGTATTACGTAACAAAACCATATGTTGTAAAGAACCTGAAGATAAAAAAAGCGGACAATTTAGAGGTGTTCGAAAATGTAAAACATGAGGGACTGTGTTGTAAGAATTGAATAAAAGGGACATGAGGAAAATTTATTGGTTTCGATGCCAAATAAAGTTAAGAAGTTTACGTTAAAATGTGTTCGCTTCGATGGCCCGAATTAATGACGTTATTTCCGTAGGGTTTATGTTACCAGGTATAGTAAACAATTACGTTCCCAAATAAAATTTTTTTTTTTTTTTTTTTTTTTTTTTATATTAGATTATATAATTATAATAATATATATATATATATGTAATAAATTATATTATAGTATATTATGTATATATAATTATATAATAGTATATATATATATAATTAATATAGTATTATATAATAATAGTAATTATTAAGTTTATAATAATAGTAATATAGTTATAATTTTTTTATAATTTGAATGTAATTTGGATATCCCTTAATAAATGTAACAAGAGTTCAAAGAAGTGGATAAAGATTGTAAAAGGCATTGTGAAATTATTCCAAAAGGAATTACGGAAAGGATTAGGGAATTTGTATTCTGAAAGAAAACTTGATTGAAATTTAAGGAAAAGAAAGTGAATTCCAACTTTGAAATAAAGAAAGTAATTGCAAGGGAGATAATTTTTTTTAGCAAGGGAAGGTTGAAAAAAAAAAAAGAATAAGCTGCGAACACTTAGCGGAAAAGCGTAATTAGGACAAGGAACATGGTAAGGCGTCAGGGCCCTCTATAAAAGAGTGCACATCATTATCCTAAGAAACAAACGTGAACAACAGTCTTACCGGGAAAAAGGGAATTAACATTGTTTCGTATAACCTCAATTGCTCTAGGGCAAAATTTTAGTGCGAAAAAAAAATTGTTTAAAAAAAAAAAAAAAAAAACAGAAAAAAAAGAAACAAAAAAAACAAAAAAAAGAAAAGACAGAATTACTACAAATAAGATGCACAGCGTGTAAAAACGGGAGATCCACTCTGAATAAACTATAATTTTTTGCAACAAATTCCCTTCAGGTAAAAAACTAGAAATTCCCTGAATCTAAGGAAAACCTGTAAATCATACAAATCAAAACAATTAAAATTGTATAGAATCATAAATTAAGGCTAATATCAGAGAAAAGCCCTTATTAAAGAACCCTTTAAATACGTTACTTCTTAAAATAAATAGAAACTTTCTTAGTTAGTTTAATTTTTTTTTAAACTAAAGGAACTACCCCAAAGGTATAACGCCACCGCATAGGCAGGGAAGTCGGGTCTCTTTCGGCCTTCCGGGAACTTACGGGGGTTTAGGACTAATTTTCCCCCCCCCCTGCCGGTTTGGGAGGTTTTCCGGAAACCCCCGCTTCTTTGTATTTGGTTTGTCGCCAGGGGTTTCCTCCGGGCCCCTCCCCACCGGGGTATGGGGGAAAAACGGTCCTCCCCCCCCCTGTGTTTTCCCCGCCGGGGTTCCGAAAAGGCCCCCTAAATGCGTGTAATACCTTTACAAAATAATAATATATTATACCTTTCGGTCCCCCCAGTCCCCAACTCCTAAAAAAAAAAAAAAAAAAAAAATTTATTAAAGGCGCAATTTTATAATGTATTTTTTTTTTTTTTTTTTATTTTCAACTAAAAAATTTTTTGCGAAAGGATTCCCAAAAAAAATTTTATCCCCTTTTTCGCTTTGCTACTATTAGTTTTATTATAATTATATAAATATATATATATATATATATATATTTATATAATATATTAATATACTATTATATATATATATATATAATATATATTTATAATATTAATAATATATAATATATATATTATAATATTATATATATTATAACAATTATATATTATATTTACCTAATTATATATACTATTACGTATAATTATATATACTATTATAACTTATATATTTATATATAATACTAAAATAATATATATAAATTTTTTTTTTTACATTTTCCCGCATTTAAAAATTATTCATTGAAAATATTAGGAATCTACGAAGAATTAGAAGGGAACTGGCCACAAATAAAAAGAAAAATTCCTTGAAATTTCTTTTTTTTTTTTAAATCGAAAAAAGTTACTAAATCTCCCCAACATTGGTAACTTTTGTTGAATGAAACTAGCCCGGACTTTCAAAGTATTATTTTGTATATTATATATATATAATAATTATATAAAATATATATAATATTATAAATATATATTATATATATTTATTTATATATTAATTTAGTCATTTGTAAAAAAAAAAAAATACTCATTGAAATAATTAAATTGATTTTATTGATATTTTTCATGAAAAAAGTTGCTCCTTAAAAAAAGTTTTTTGGAAAAAATTATATTAAGCATTATTTTTAAAATAAATTAATTGACCATGACAGTTATAATTAAAAAAGTTCTCATATTTTTATTTTAGTGTTTAATATTAAAATTATTATTCTTTTGTGAGTTTTTTAAATAGTTTTTATATAATTTGTTAGTGTTTCAAATCCTTTGTTTAATGATTTATAAGTATTTGACATTTTAAAAAAATAAAAATTAAAAACAGGATCCCCCAAGTTTTCGTTTATTGCTGCTATGTATTTTATTTACGTTTTTTCGAAAAACATTTCTTTTGATGAAAAACCAAATTTTATTTGGCAACTGAAATAATATTTCAAAATTAATTTAAGTTGGCAAGAAGTTAAGCAGAAAAAGGTTTGAAATAACTTATAAAACGAAGCATAGTGTTAATTAATATAATATAAGTTTGAGGTAGTTTTCATGGGAACTGCGGAACTGCAGCCCCCCACAAAAAATTTCAGAACTTCAGAATAATTACGGAAAAACTTAAAGTTACGTCAAGTGGTTGCAAAAAACTTTTTAAGATTTCAAAAAGAAAACATCCCATTAAAAAGGCTCATTCAAGAATTATTCCGCGGCCAACCCCATTATTTTAATGAATTATTATATATATTTATATATACTAATTCAAATAATTTTTTTTGTTTCTTATCAATTATAATTCATATATTTACAGAATATTTTTTATAATTTTTTTAAAATATATATATATATATTATATATTAATTAATATATAAAATATATATAAATACTTATTAAAAGTTATTATATATATTATACTAATTAATTATAATTATATTGATGAAGTACAGATTACATGTTCAATATTTACTCTTACATCCGCAAATATAGTAATATCATACTAGAAAATATATATGATAATATTAGTAATATATATAAAATTAATATATATATATATATATATTTATAATATATATTAATATTATACTTATATAATATATATATTATAATATATATATTTAATAATATATATAATAAATATATATATATATTAGTAGATAATATATATTATATATAATTAATTATATATATATATATATATATAAATATTATATTTATATAAGTATAAATAAATTTAATATTATATATAATAATATATATAAAATATTATATACTATAAAATAATATAATACTATATATATAATAAATTATATTAACTATATTTTATATAATATATGACTATAGTTATATATATATATATAATAATATAAAATTACTAATAATATTATAAAATATTTTATATATTATATACTAATATTAAATTATATATTATATTTTACCTACCAATTCATCGGATTGGAAACTTCAAAGATAAAAACTTATTTTAAAATCTTAATTATTATAAAATTAAGGCTAAAAACTCTACAACAAGCATGATAACTCCTAGCACATCTATCTATGCATGATTTGACCTTTGGAAAAACCCCTTTGCAATAAACTTCACGAGGAAAAAAAAGGCTTGCCCAAAAAAATTAGATTAAAAAATTTTACCCTTTTTTAGAAAAATGTTTTTTATTTTTTCTATATCCTTTTTTAGGGGGTTCGAGCCAACCGAGCCGATTGGGGACAGAGGGGGGAACGACAGTCCCTTTCCTTCGTTCCCCCCGGTAGCCGAAAAGAAACCCCCGGGGGGGGGGGACCTTTGCCATTCGTTTCTGTTTTACCCGTTGGGGATTTGCTTAGTTAAAAAAGGAAAAAAAAAAAAATTCCAAAAATTATTTGCCACCTTTGCGTTTTTGCTCCAACCTCGGGGAGGTCCGCCGAATTTCTTTCGGAATTTTCTCAGAAAAAAACGGTTTTAATTAATTCATTAACCCAAGTTTCCAAACAATTAACATTTTTAAAACTACCCTAAAATGGTTATCCTTATTGTTTAATCTTTCATAATTTTGTATAAAAATTCTCCTGATTAATAAAATGTTTTAATTTTCCCTGTACCTTTGTTTTATGTTTTTTGTTACGTGGGGGCATGTTGCTTTGCCTGGAGGGGGCTGAACCCCATATATATTAAATTATATTATTACTATATATATAATTAAATTATTATGGAATTAGAAGTAAAGGAAAATAATTTAAATAAGGACAGTATGTATTATAGATGTCACAAAGAAAATATGAATATTATTATATATATAATTGATTGTTTAATTAATTTATATATAAATAATAGAGATATATTTAATATAAAAATATATTACATATAATTATAAAACTATAATATTTATTATAGGAAAACTGGTTCTTTTAAAATTATAGTTAAAGCGATATATATATATTGAAAAACTATGAATCCATTTTTTTTCGATTATTTTTCCAAAGGCAAAAAGTGCGTCAAGGTGCCAATAACAGTTTTTTTTTTTTTTAAAACTAAAAGGAAATATCCAAGATTAAAATAACGGGGCAAAGAATTGGGGAGGGAAAGGAGTTCAGGGTTTCTCTCGGGGCCCTTTAAAAGCGGGGGGGACACGGGGGGACTCTCCCTCCCTCTTGGCCCTTTCGGTCTCCGGCCTCGAAAAGGGGGCCCCTTAAAAAAAATATATTAAAAAAAAAATAAAAAATTTAACATAAAAAAAATGTAACATGATAAAAAAAAAAAGCAAAAACTTGGGGAATAATTTCAACGGAAAACTTCTTGGTGGAATTTTATCTAATATCACCATGACAGTGGGAAAACCCCCCACTTGGCAGGGCTACGAATTGAGCAAAGAGTTTCTGCGATTGTTCGATATTATGTCACTTTATGTAACTTCCCTTTGTCAATGTTGTAGTAGCCTATTTATATAAAAAAATATTATATAATATATTTATATTATATATATATATTATATTAATTAATTTTATAATATAATATATAATATATATATATATATATATATTATATATATTATTAATATATATAATATATAATTTTAATATATATTTATATATATATTATAATAATATTATTAACTATATATTATAAAATTAATATAAATAATATATATTATAAATATATGCCAGCTCTAGAAGAAGTTACATATGCATATCTCAAAAAAACTAACCAAAAGTAATCATATTTTCATCAAGCCGTTTTTATATTTGTTAATCCTGCAAAAAATTTTACGGAGGAGGGAAGATGTAAAAATAAAATTTAAAAAATTAAATTCAGATCCTAAAAAAAAACTACTAATAAATACAGGGGAAAAAAGGGAACTACATTTTTGTAAATCCTTGTTAAAAGATTTTATTAGGAAAATGTATATAAAAAAAAAAAAAAAAAAAAAAAAAAAAAAAAAAAAAAAAAAAAAAAAAGGGGGCTATTTTTGATTGGGGGGGAGCCTTCGACCGGCGAAGGAATCGTTAGTATTATATTATTAATATATATATTAAATATATATATTATATAATTATTAATATATATTAATGATAATATTTAAAGATCAATATTATATAGATATAATATATAATAATAATAATATATTTAATTATAAATATAATATTATTTTGTGTAAAGGATTTGACCACGGCAATTGGGTTAGGGGCTCAGCCAAACGGGGAAACAACAGGGGGGGGAACCGTTTTTTTCCATACCCCCGTAGGGAAGGGGCGAGGAAAACCCCCGGAACCACCCCAAATACCAAAGAAAGGGGGTCCGGAGACCCTCCCCCGGGGAGGGGGGGAATAAGTTCCTACCCCAAACCGTAGTCAACCGGAAGCCCGAGAAGGACCCCCGGGACTTCCTTGGCATCGTTGCGGTATACCCTTTGGGTATTCATTTAGGTTAAAAAAAACAAACAAAATTTTACTAAGAAATTCTATTATTTTTTTTAACGAGGTTAGCGTATTTAAACAGTGTCTCTAAAATAGGCTTTTACCTTTTCATATTACTATTAATTATTAACAATAAATTTTTTTTTTTTTTTACCATTTTTTTTAACTAAAAAATTTACCAGGATGCCAAAAAAAAAAAAGTATTCCTTTCCCTTGAGCTATTGTAGCTTTTGGAAGATATGATTTTTTTCCCCCCCGCCCAACTAAAAAAATTTTACCAGCATCTTTCCAGCAATGTTATTTTCCGGTTTTCCGGGTTAGCTAGTTTGTTGTTTTGAAAACTGGGAATTGTGTCTTCCTAGGAGGGGGGGGCGGAACCCCAATATATATTATATTATAATATATATATATATAAATATTTATATTATAAATATACATATATATAAAAATATATGATATAGTAATATATATAATTATATATATATATTAGTATTATATATAATATATTATATATATATATATTATAATATTATATTTATATTATATAATATATTATATATAATAATAATATATTATACTAAATATTATATATATATATATTATATTTATACATATATATAATATATATATAATAATATATATATATTATTATATATAAATAATTAATATAACTATACTTATTATATATATAATATAATTTAAATAATTATATATATATATATATATAATAATAATATATATATATATATATAATATATTATATTATATATATATATATAAAAGTTATATAAGTTATTAAATATATATTATATAAATATATATATAATAATATATATTATATAATTATATATTATAACATTATATATATATATATTTATATATAGTTACATATAAAGTGTTTTAGGACAAAAAACATGGAAAACGTAAAATAACACCTTTTTTCTCGGAAAAAACGGTTTTGAGGCTATCGTAATGAAAACCTTTGATATGTTTTTCTATTGAGGTATTTTTTAATTTTTTTGGTATTTACTCACAAAAGAAAATTTTTAAAAAAATATTCCATAAATAAATTTTTTTTTTTTAAGAAAATCTATATTTCTAAAAGAACCAATCCCAACCCTATTCCATTTATACCCCAAAAAATTGTTCATGACAAACCAAAATATTTGGCATTCTTGTCCCCGATTGTAAACAAAAAGCCCTGGAAAAAAAATTTGAATTGTGGAGTGTGAGTTAGAAAAAAAAAAAAATTTCAATTTTTCTCGAAATTTCAAAAATATTAAAAAAAAAAAAAAAATGGGCGTTTGGGAAAGTTTGGGGGACAACGCTGGAGAGCCACAAAAGGAACTTCAAAAAAAAATCAAAAATGTTTTTCATGTTTAAATTCATGTTCTTATATTGCGCTCGATATAATGGGCCAATATTTCCAAGTTTGAAAGTTCCATTTTCCCAAAAAAAAAATTCTTGAAATTGATATTTTACGAAAAATGTCAAAAAAAACATGGATTTTGGGGAAAATTTAAAATTTCTGAAAGAAATGAGAGAATGTATCCTTAATAAAAAACCACCCAAGGGAAAAAAAACAAAAACCGTTTTAGAGGCCCAAAAATTGCTTACCAAGTATGAGCACCTAATGATAAAAAAATGTGCTGAAAATTTCCGAAATTTTATTTTTTCATTGTAGTGGGGCTTGGAAAAAACTGAGGACTTACACTCGAATTTAAATCTATGGGATTTTTCCCTCAGGTTTAAAAATAAAATACCGAAATTTGAACTCTATAAACGTATTTTTGAAAAAAAAGTGTGAAGGAGGTTTACGTTTTAGTTATGTTTTAGTTACTTTTTTACAACTTGTTTCCAAGTACAAAAAACTTTGTTTATGTTGTGCTTTATTTCGAACTTAAAAGGTTATGTTAGGTTTTTGTCCGGGTTTTGTACGTTAATATGCTTAGTTCAGGTATATGGATATGTTAGCTTTTATTGTGCTTTAAAAACTTTTTGGGTTATTACGTTATCTATATTTCGTTGGTCAATGGTTTATAAAGAAACTTATTTTTTTATGTTATGTTTTAATCCAAAAAAAAAATTTGGATACTCGGGAAATTATTGGACTTAAAAATCGAATAAGACAATAGAAACTTTCAATGGACGGGTGACGGCGCAAGGGAAGTTTATAGGGGACGGAATGGTTTGGATTCATCTCGAATCGTGACACTCCATTCTAGCATCGTGTGTAAAAAAATAGTCACAGAATAAAATAGACAATCATAGTATACCCACTAGTTTGACTATCTATTATATTATGTCATTCTTCTAAATACACAGTATACAGTTGCTTTGGAATTAATCTCAGATATTTTATCTCCTCACTCTAATCTATAGATTACTACCACACAAGAGAATACTTTTGTTCCTGAATTTTCTTGTTACCTAATTTTGGAGAATTCAAATTACACACATAACAAAATAATGCGTTCCACTAATCTCTTATGGCGACACTCACTTCTCCGCTACGATGTGCACATAAAGGGTTCTGGGTGAAAGAGATGGGCAAAATTTTGGAAAGGTGTATGATAGATTTTTAAAAAATATTAAAAATAATAAATAACATATGTACGTAAGTCACCGTGAACTGCATAATAAAAAATTCCTACAGTTTCATAATTGTTTAGTTCTACTTCCAATAATTAATAACAGCCTATATATAAAAAAATCAAAAGTATCAGAATTAATTATTTTAATAAATAATTTAACTATATACTCAAAATAAAAGGAGTTACCACCTAGTCAAAAACAATATATAGTTGTTAATATAAATGAAAACAACATTAGTACTACAAAAATATTGTAATAATAGCTAATATAGTTATCACTTATTGATAAAACATCTAAGTATGTGTAGATATTAGCATGAGCATGAATATACAAATGAGAGCTATTAAATATATCAGAAGTTGTAATCTCCAAAATGCGATTATACTAGAAGCAAGATTATTATAAGAGCGTCTCAGGGCTGTTCACCTTTTCCTGACTAAGCGCGCTTATGCATTTTTTTGTCTTTCATTACGTAGACTTTTACTGAAGATGATTTTTACACATATTATGTGAACTACCACTAACTTATATTATACACCGTATTTTCATACTCACTCCATAAGTAATCATATCATAAGATCGATCAATACTTAGTAGCATGTCTACATATCTATCCTCTACGTGCACATAAATTTGACCTCCCAAATATGACACAAGTCAATTCTAACCTAAATGCTTTCCTCTCCACCTATCTCCACCTACACATCACATATGTGCATCTAGATTACTAAATAAGCGCATCTCTTATACCTTTCTAAATTTCGTATATAAAAAACCCACATATTATTACGCTGTAAGCAGATTCATCTATGATTCGCTTTGATTTTAGATTAAACAGTTTCGTATATTAAAGTAAAACTTATTTGCCTCTCCCTTCACAGAGTATAACGGAAGCTATTATATTTCGTTTTATAACCATCCTACTACAATAACTTAGCTGACACTGTAATCTATTACATCTACATTACAGCAATAGTATAAATTACCGGTGGCAAGGGGCTGAATGCTAGCTGAAGGAGAGGAATACGGATGTTATATTTATAAGATTATAACTATATGATTATACTAACTGATAGTTATATAACTTCCTTATTAGGTAATACGGTAAAAAACTATTTACCCCACTAAACTTACGATATTTTATTTTCAAAGGGAAATATTTTTTACGTTTATGTTTGGTAAAGTGTATTGCTATGTGTGCAAATTATTCACGTAATTGTAATTACTGTTTTAATACAATTAGAACCAAATCTGATATATATGATTATTTATAAATGAAATTATTTGTATTTATAATAATATTTTTAACTATATTGGATATCAATGATATAAATTAAACATCATTATTGCTTAGAAATATGATTGAAATAAAAGTCATAATATGAAATATTTAGTACCGTTTTTGGTTACCGCTGTTGTAGTTTACTTTCTATTAATTTATTTTATCTTGTTACTTTAATCATTTTATCCATATTTTTTTCTTTATTTTAATCAGTAAATCAATTTATTTACTTTCTATGTTTTTCTATTGTTTACTTATGTTCACGTGTGTATTTTACTATTTCTCTTCTATCGCTCTATTCCGTCATCGATATATATCGGCATTATTTTCTCTTTTTTCTTATCATTTTTACTCGATATTCAATTTCATGTAAGATTTTAAATGGTTTTGAGGGATCTTTCTTTAGGTGTATGATTTTCAAGTTACTGTTTAACTTTCTTGTATATCACAATTTTATACATAAGTACAAATTCTGTTTTCTTTCCTCATATAATAATATTATAAATGAGAAATCTCAATAATAAGACTGATAACTTTGCATTTAGTGTAGAATTATTTAATGAGAATTAATATTTAAATCAATATATCTAATAATATAAATATATTGGAGATAAATATAGTAATATATCTAATCTAAATTAATAATAATAAGAGAATCAAAATAAATAAAAATAAAAATAATAAGGGTTATATGATATAAACGAATTATGGAATTTATAGAAGGGATGCTGGGGAAATACAAGAAAGAGTAATAATAATAATATATTTTGATTGTATGAACGATAATTTTAATAACATTCAAGATAACATTTATACATCAGGCATTTAACTAATGGATATTTTATAGAAATGAAACAACTATATTTTTTAATGTTTGGTATGATTTAAAAATAAAAACTTTACTTATTCTCTTTATTCAGGTTTATTGTAAATAAAAATAACCCTGTTAATAAAAATATAAATACCCTCTATTCAGATTATTAGGAAAGACGTCTAATGTGTTATAACAAAAAAATAAGTATAGTGGAGATTTATATACCTTGAAAATACCTAAATTTCTTTACAAAAACCTTGTATATAATCGATTTATATAACATTCTAATTAAACTAGGATAAATAACAAAATATACAAAACCGTGGAAACGGAAAATTTGCTATTCGTAAGAACCTACCCCGAGTATGATAAAAAACTTTCGGGAAAACTTTGAGTATTAATTAAAAACTTCTTAAGGATAAAATGCATAAAAATACAGTTTATTACATAAAAATAATGATTATGAAAACGAGGAAAAAATTATTGCTTACTGATAAAGGGACCTGAGTTGGAAAAAAAAAATACCCAAAAATATATATTGAAACAAAGAACAGGTTAATACAACTTATAAAAGATATCTAGATTAACTATAGGTAAATAATTAAATAAATAAACTATCAACGAACCAGGAAAAAAACGATTTATTGATAGTGAGCCTAATTATTAGAACGCTCTTTTTACATGAATATTTGAACCCGATTATTGAGTGTTGATTTTACGTTGACTCTCGTTCCCCCGAGTTGAGCTAAGGTTCTGACCTAGACTGTGATTGCAATCTCATTATTCCCTACTCACTTGCATCTCTCATATCAAGAAAGGACATAAAAGTAGCTACTTCACGTTACACAGACTATTATCTCCATCATATGCGCCTCTCCTTCTGAGTTAGTACACACAACAAGATTATACTTCGAGAATGAGCCTTGTAGCAAACCAAAACCTGCAGAAGCAATTAAGGTATGTGGCCGAAGAACATTATATTGCCTCTACAAATTCTGCTGTTATGTCCTGTTGTCGCTGAGTAGAGAGGGGGCCATCGTATGAACTAATTTTCATGTTTACGAAAGGAAGCGCTATCTTTATAATGTGTACTGCCAACGATGCCGTTCAACTACTCACATTATTTTATTTATCTTTTATGGACAGAATACACTGGAAATGCTGAGTGGCCGATAAGAGAAAGACGAGTAGTTATATACATGCATTCCATTCGGAGGTGCAAGTAAATAGGGAAACCTTTTTATGCATTTCGGTTGAAAGAAATTCCTTCAGATACGGGATACCGCGAAAAGCCTTGGGTTAAAAGGGGCTTTAAGAAATATGGTGGTCAATTTTCCTGATTGCATCGCCCTGCTGGTGAAAAATAATTTATCAAGAGGGTGACCAGTGCCGAAGAGCTTATAAATAGGAAAAATAGGATGTTTTCCAACCCAACTTCTTGGATTTAATGTTAAAAAGTATTGATGTTTTTACGCAAAACTATATGAAACCCCCCACGAGTGCTGTTCAACTTTCGTTCGTTACCCGTGTATAGGTTTTTCACTGTTCATCATCTGGAAAAATATTAACCAGTTTTGGTTAAAATGGAAAACGAATTTAAATGCCAAAATGTGCAAGATTCGGAGGACTTTAATTCACTATAAAAGGGCTTCATGTTTTTGTTTAAATCTTACATATTTACCCACTGAGAAAAACAGTTGGGTTTACCGTATAATCATATAACAGGAAGGGGGGCGCTAATTTAAAAACTATTTTCAGGGCCATGGATAACGTTTATTCTCTGCTTGCAATTGAAAAAAGCGGAAGGAGTTATGCTTTTGAAACCAAAATATTGCAGGGGAGAAAAATGTTTAGTGCTTTGGCAGGCTTGTATTTATACTTTAACCCATCATTTCAGGATGGAGTTGAAATCTTAGGAGAAATATAAATAGAAAAACTTTGCTCAATTTTACAAATTCCTATTGTTCTCCGGAATTTAAGGACGATTTAATATATTAAAAAAATAAAAACTTATTTATGTTTTTAGTATTTATTTTAATGCTCTTTTCGATTTATAAAATTAATGTATTAAAAAAAAAAATGGGAAAAAAAACTTTGTTTTAAAACTTCTTCCCCTATATGTTGAAATTTGTTGCTTAAGATGTTAGTGCTGACTGTTATTCGTCAGCCGGATTGTTGGTGTGTTTAATATTATGGTTCATTTTAGTTAACCTCTTACCCGAGGATAAAAACTTTTGTTATGTTTAGCTGTTATCCTTAAAATGAGGATTTCAAGAGGGTCCAAATATTAATCGTTAGAATTTCAATAGAATCTATAGATCAAGGGATGGTTGGAGGCGAGGTATGTGGTTTTTGATTTTACTTGATTTACTGTTTACTTTTTAGTGTATTGAAAAAATGTTAAATTTTTTATTGTTGACGAAAAAACGATTGATGTTAAACAAATATTTTTCTAATATCATTCAAAAAGTTTTAAAGGGAAAATGTTACAGTTCAATAATTTTAATAGCCACTAAAAAGAGCGATAAAAAAAAAACAAAAGTTTTCATAGAGGACATAAAAAATGAAATGAAACATTTTTAAAATCATTAAAAGTTTAAAGAAGTAAATATCAAAGCGAAATATCGGCAAATATGATTTTTTCAACAACAAAAGTTTTGTAAGAAAAATAAAATAAAAATAAAATAAAGTTTTTAAACAAAAAGAAAAAAAAAGGTTGTTTTGGAAAAGTTGACCGTTTCCTGTTATTGTCTTTCTTAGTTTTACTTTACTTTGTTAAAGATTGAAACTTTGTTAATGTTTAAAAGGCGTTATCGTGCTTAAGGTTGTTAGATTCTTGTTCGTTTGTAACCATTTTATTCTTAAATTTTCAGTTTACGATTATTTAGCTTTATTGATGTGGGAAAAAAACTTTGTTTACGGTTAGGCATATATTCTTTTGGTAAGTAAATTTGATGCTTAGTTAAGTAATGGATAAAAATTTTTGTTAAAATGTTACGGAATGTATGTAAAATAACCGTGATTATGTTAGGGAAGATTAATTGTTTTGAAAAAAGTTTAATTTAGGGTACGTTTTTGTTGCCATGTATGCTTTACTTTGTTGGTTTAAAGTTATTTGGACTTTTTTAATTAGCTTGGATTTAATTTCCCCGTTGGTTAAAAAGATAATGTTTAGGGGGTTTTTGTTCGTTGAAAAAAAAACATTATTATTCTTGGAGATTTATTTATTATTATATAGCTTATTTCACTTTCCATCGTTAACCTTTGTTACGTTAGCAAATATTCGTTGTCAGTATGATTGATATGGTTTCAAGTTAAATTTTAAAAATTTGTTTAAATTTGTTTTTTACCTGTTATGTTTAAAAAACCAGTGATTATTTTAGAAAGATATGTTGAAAGAAAAGTTCTGTGAACTAGGGGTTTAGGTTTTATTTGCCAATTGTAGTACTTTACTGTGTTAAAGTATGGAAAACTTTGTTAATGTTAAGGCTGTTTAAATTCGTTGCTTAAAAAGATAAATGTTAGGGTTTTGATCGGTTTGTAAATTATAATAAAAGAGTTTTCCGGTATTGATTATGTTAGGGCTATTGATGTGAAGGGGGGGACTAATTTAAAATATTGGAACTCTGTTCATCAGGAAAGGCACGATAATTCTTATCGGTAATGATAAAATATTTGCTAAGATAATAATGATTGTAAATTTAAAAAAAAATAAAACAGTTATGTATGATTTTGTAAATGTGTTTAAGAGAAATGTGAATAGGGTACGTTTTTGTGTGCTATTGTTAGGTACTTTTACTGTTGTTAAGTTATGGGAACTTTGTTTAATTGCTAGCTGTTATCGGCTTTAAAAGAAATATGTTAGGGCTTTTCGTTTGTATTAATTAATTCCTTTGAGTTCCGGTTATTGGGATTTTATGGTTAGTTTTATTGATGTTGGAAGAAGATACATAATATTTTGTGATTCAGATGATGTTAGGTTTTTGAGTTTAATGATTAATTTTGTTAAAAAAGTTTACGATGTTAATGGTAAAAATAAAAAACAGTTTGGATATCGCATAAAAGAAATCCTTAAATTGAAAGGTTTGTGAAAGGGTACCGTTTTGTTTTTAGTTTAATTTTTTACTGTTGTTTAATATGGAAAACTTGTTAATGGTCAGTTTCTCTTCAGCTATTAAGAATATGTTTTTAGGCTCATAAATTATATTAAAATTAATATTTTGAGTTCAAGTTTATGATATGCCTAAAATTTATTGAAAATGAAAAAAACTTTGTTTAACGTTCTGCAATTTGCGTTGGATCAGAATTGTTTAGTTAAGAATAATAAAATTGTAAGTTACATGTAATGTAAAAATTTTACCAGTTGGATTATGGTTTAGAGATATGGTTTTGAAAAAAGTGTTTGAAAAATAGGGTACGGTTTTATTTTTGCGATATTAAGTTACTTTTTACTCTTCTTTAAGTATGAAACTTTGGTTAATGTTGGAGAGTTTATTTCATGCGTTTAAGTATGTTTAAGTTTGTCCGTTGTTTAATTTGTTCTTAGTTTCAGGTTTATTTGCTATGTTTAAGCCTTTGTTATGTTGTGAAAAACTGGTACGTTTTGATGATGGTAGTGGGGTGTAGTATTTAAAAAAGAAAAACTTTATTTTTTTATGTTATGTTTAATCCCATAATGATAACTCGAAAAATGACTTTTCAAAAACATTTTAAGATCAAAATAAGATTCCAAAAGGAATCCAATTAGTATCCCAATTAGAAAATCAAATGGGAATCCATTAGGATTTTTCAAATAGATTCAAGGTTGGTGTTTAGGGAGGCCGGGGAGGGGGGAGTGCGTTTGAATTTTACTGATTTACAGCTTCTTAGTAACATAAAAAACAACAAAGTTTTTTTTTTACGTTATAAACATGAAAAAAAAGCGTAAAAAAATTTTTTGTAAAAGATAAAACCACACAAAGATAAGAGAAGACCCAATCTTCTTATCCGTTCGTGCACACAGAAATAATGTATAATAGAAATCACAAAAATTAATCGTAGTATAGGAAAATAGTATGTTCAATGTTGTATTATATTATAATACGAGAGATATAATGAAGTAATGTATGTTAAGAAAATCAGTATTATAGAAATTTCTAAAGAAAAGGGATGCAAAATTGTGTTGAAATCTAATTATAAGGTCTTTCCTATTGATGACATGATAACGGAAAAAGTGGATAAGGAGAAGACCTGATATGAAAGAATGAGTTGAAGTTGTGATGTGAAATGGGTTGTGGGTGTTGCTGTGGAGGAGAATGGGAATGAAGAAGGAGGGGCTTTGAGTGTGAGAGACTGGATTTAGCCGAGATTCTATATGGGGCATGAGAGGGTCCTTGGGTATGCTAGACGATAGTGGCTGTGAGAGAGAGCTTGATGGTAGAGATCTGGTGGAGTGCTGTGGGAAGATGGAATATCTTATCTGGAAGATCGTAGGAGGATTGAGAACAATGTTTGAAAGACGGGTCCTAATAAATAGGTAAGTAGGTATGCGAGCAGTGATGTATTATATGATTAGTATTTACAAACGTTACAATGATTATAATGTATAGCTATGAAGATAATTAATACACTTAACAGATCATCCTATATATATATGACCAATGTATAATCAAATAACATAGAAGAGATTATATGCTCATATTAGTGTAATTATATTATCATAAAGTTTTGAGCGTTGGAAATTACGACGAATGTAAAAATATGTGATACTTTTACAACAAGACATTATTAACTTTACATATTCAAAGGATTTAATTAATTTACTAATGTTATAACAACACACTCTATCCATTCACACCAAACGGAGAACAGAACACCAATTATATTTCTATATGTTAATTGATAAAAATTGTTATCAGGTATTCAATTATAATAAAGATATAATATAATAGTTAATATTTTATATTCATTTCATAATCATCTTACTTTTTTTTTTAACTTTACTATCTTCTCATCATTGAGCATTGTTTGAATATGTTTTTTTGAACATAAGAAATTCACTTTTTCAATAAAGTTATTACCACAAAATGTAAGAATATATATTACATTGATATAGTGATAAGGAATGAGAAATTATTCCATAACATGATAACTATATCTTGTAGTTATTATTTGTGAGTAAAAGATTCAGTATAAGTCTCTAATATACACAGGCGAAAAAAAAATTAAGATATTAAGAACCGCTTTTTACCCACTAAATTTGCTGACCAGTAAATTCACTTAATACTCGTGCTTGACTTATTTTAAACCGCAATATTATACTATGTATATTCCTTCTTGAGTTGACTACGTAAAATAATGGAGTGCGTGAGAGAAGAGAGTGCACCCGGAAGGGAAGAAATATGGTTAAGTACAGCAGAAAATGTATTACAGATATATTACCGTCACCGAGCACCTTTGCCACCCGGTTGCGCCACACGGACCAAACATCATGTAAGCCAAGGCCACCTGAGCCAAAAAAACCGATTTTTTGCAAGGATTGTTTCCAAACTTGAGACATTTCTTACATTAGCACTAAACAATGGAGGTGTAATAAGCGTCATTATAAATAACCTATATCCTATCCACACACGATCCTCCCGCAAATATCACTGAACCTTAGAGCTGCGTCTTATATTCAAGTCGCAAACCTATCTGTCTACAATATAATACCATTATACATCGTATACAAGCACGTTCTGAAGCGTTGAAGACTCAAAACACCCCCTAACCACCTCAGGCTCTCACCCAGAAAGCATCTCACCGTTGTTGACTGTACATTAAAAAACACAAGACATGACTCACCCCGCCCGCCCAAGAAATTTTTAATGGGTTTCAAATTAATAAAAAAAACATATATTGAAGATACAAGGTGACATATATAGACTAAATACTTCCTCATTAAACCGCTTAAATTTAAGATACTTCAATTTAAACTACGCTCTCACGCGCGAGCGACCAGGATAGCTAGCTTAGCCACCTGAATGGGCAAGAGCATTGGGATCAAAATAGTACTAAAATCTTCCCATAAAATCCAGTATACTCTCACTTGAGAGTCTACTATATAGTGGAAAATCGCTTCTCTGCGCGATCTCTCAATTACCTATATTCCTCTCACCGAGTTTTCTGTACCCTTTTCATCTGCGTAATTCCTTTTCTTTCCTCCTTCGGCAAATTTATTCTGTTTTTGCAAATCGTGAAATTGCCAAGATCATTTTTTTGCTATCTATTGTTAATGCAGAAGATGGTTATATATAATAATCAACCTATTCACAGAGACAGAAACCGTCGAAATGTAAAAAGGAAAGTATAGAAAGGGTATTTCGATAAAAAGGAGATTAACGCCCTGTATATGAGCGAGGATTTTGTGTTGCACTTATAATATGAGAAAAAATCTCACTATATTTTCATATGCATACACACACACAAAGTTACTTTAGATCGTGGTTTTCGACATATTATAACACATCTGAAGATGGAAGGAATTTAGAAATCACAGCACATAATTATGTTAGCTAACTAACCCCGAGGTTGGGTTCATTAAAATCTCGAGAAAGTAAGAAAAGAGCCGAACACCTCAAACACGAAATAAATAGAGAGGGATATGGAGTGCACGAGAGAGAGTCGTAAGTGAGTCCCACAAGATCAACCACTCCAGGTGTAGGCCAATGCCAATATAACGACTCGGTCAGATTCAAGTAGGAGAACCATAGAGAACGTCTTTATAGATTTGTCCAAAACCTTTGCTTGAAATGCCATTAGCAATCACCACCATATACACATTATATATGAGACAAGCTTAGCCGGAAATAAAATTACATATTGATAAGACAGAACCCTGGAGCACCACGAAATCAAACACTATTTGACCAAAATTAGAAGTCCCCCTATCAAAACAAGAGAACAGCTGAAATATGTGAGCGAAATTTGAAAGAAATGCACATAACGAGAGATGAAGCAAAGAGAAGGAGAAGAAGCCACAAAGGATGGGAGCTTATGAGGGGAGAGCAGAAGTGTGTAAATCGCAAGCTGCCATACTTCCACGTCAAAATGCTTTGAGATATAATGTCTAATGTGCCGGCCACCGACGCAAGGTGGAAGAGTCCGTCACCACTAGTCTCTCCTCCTAAGAGCAAAAAACACCATACAATCAAGTTTGATAGGAAATGTATATCGCCAGAAGTGAGACTTCGGTTAACAGACTGAAGAGCCAATCAGTATAACAATGGCACCGATTCACGGAATAAATGTAAAGTTCCATAATTAAGATCTAAGAAGTAAGATTAAGTAAAATGGAAATTACATAACGATCTTTAGAAATTAAAATATCCAAGTGAGAGCTATCAGGCGATAAGTTACATTAGTAAATTCAGAGCACCTGACTTCTTTTTTTCAGAATAGGAGATGGACAATTGTAATATGAGAGTAATTACCAACAACTAGAGGAAAAGGATAGTATTGAGAAGCAGAGAGAATGAAAAATTATAGTAGATCATTAAAAAAAATTAGAATCTCTGACTACGCACTCAGTACGCAGTAATATTCACGACACAAAAACAGTAAATTAATCAAGAATATCACGTAACTAACGCCGAAGGAACCCTGGCACATGAATCTTATAACAGAGTATAGTGCTAGATGAAAATGAAGAAATCGCTCGAAGTATTAGAGAACTCAAGAAGTGGTTTTAAGCGACACATTATTCCTTATTAAGAGCACACGGCTATATATCGACTCGACACTCGACATAGCACGCAAAATATCACTGCCAACACCTATATTTATCAACTTCACTTCATTAGGACATACATGATTATCTGAATGAAAATTAGCGAGAGTGATAGGAAACGAGAATTTTTCCACCCCCCTAATCCTGGATTGGCAAAAATGCCATCTACATAGCACCTGATATGGCCCAAGACACATGACACAACTCGAGACACAAGATGATTATGAAAAGAAAGATTTAGTGTTTAGCAGACACATATGTAATATGAAAGATAGCCAAATATTTAGCTGAAAAAGAATGAGTTGATAAAAAACATGACACTTCATACGTCCTCACAGAACAGAAAACTCCACTGTTTACAGCTGCCCTCCTCATCCAATATAGAATCTTAACCTATACATTTCATCATTACCCTTCCTTACTGATATCCGGTAGCACAAATCGCAATCATCACTTGAAAGTATCTCTTTCTGGCACAACGTCAAAATATGAGCATTTTAAGTCCACTCGGGCTAAAAACGATTAAAAGTTAATACAAACACCTAGACACCTAGCCACATTGATCTTATATCCACACAACATCACATATTACGTCGACTCACCTACAAAATATTATTTCTCCCTCCAATATACCAACTTGCCACACACTATACATAATAACATTATACAGCTCTAATATTTCATTGAATCAGACTATAAAACTGAGCTTTTCTTGATATATGATACATTTATATGTATTATAGATTAATTATTATTTCTTATATTAAGAAGAACTTTAACGAACGCGATAATCAAATAATAATAATTGTGTATTTGATGTTTCTTCATTTTTATAATAATACATTTCCGGATTGATGATAATTCCCCTTCTCCATCCCACACTTGCTTATCAATGCTTCTTACGATTCTAATTTGTTATATCTAGTATATTCCATAACGACACTTACTCCATATTAACATTATTAACTAATATGGAATATTTGATTGAAGTATAGTAGATATATATGAAATAATAAATTAAAATATATAAATATAATATATAAATTTTAATAAATTATAATAATAATATAATATAAACTATATAATTATATATATATTTATAATATAATATTATATATATATATTATTAGTTATAAATTAATATATATATAATATACTACTATTAATTATTAGAAACCTACTATTCCTAATTGTAAAAATTAATATTACCATTTTCACACAAGGTAAAAATCTGTATAAATATCATTAATATTTTACTATTATATTTATGTATTACTACCAACTCATACTAATAATGTCTAATTTATTATATTTTAATATAAAAGTATGGTTCTAAAATTTAACTGTACACAATAACCAAAATACTGTAACTAACACAATTCTTAAAAACTAAATTTTAACTCACTTACTGATAGCCTATGATATTATCAATATTATATTTACTATTAATTTTTATATCACTAATAATTAATATATATATATAATTATATATATATATTATTTATATATTATATATATTAATATTTAATATACTTATATAATTTATATTAATATATATATATATATTAAATACTAACTATTACTCCACATATACCAGGTGACAACGTATATACTATGTATATATAATATAAATAGGTATTGAATAATATAATATATAAAAAAATTCTATTTATATTTATATATATCTATAGAGGTTAGACTCTAGACGGTACAAATCCCTATATAAAGATATAGATTTTATTTATAGATAAAATATATGAAATATATTTATTTTATAGAGAGATTATAGAGGAAAAAAATTTTAAAAAAATTTCAGAGTTAATCGTCATTCGTCTATCACGAGTGATAATTGCTTCCTAATCGTCATCGTCATCTCATCGGCAAAATCGGCATATTTTGTCTCTTCATCACTAAAATTATAATACTCATAATATATTACTATAACATCATATTTATATAATATCTATATATAAATATATTTAGTATTATCTATACATATACTATATATATATATATATATATATATAGTGATTATACATTATATAAAGTTTATACTGGTCATTTTATTGTATATTATATTTTTCATAATAATAATTATAATTATAATAAATTAATAATAGTGTGAGAATAATATGAATAATTAATTAAGTTTTTCAATAAAGGTGAATTAAGATATTAATTTCTTAATAATAATAATAATAATAATATAATAATACATAATAATAAATACTAAATCAAAATATAATTATTTCCTGAACGAAAATTTACCACACAAAATAATAATAATTGTTACTTGTTCTCTATTACTCAACAATAGAATCTTGAAAACTACAGGTATTTTTTCAAGTAAAATT
>JABUQX010077578.1:32500-35325 GCA_015478945.1 Trachelipus rathkii | reverse complement strand
TCACTTTTGCAGCCACTTTTATAATCACTTTTATAACCCGACCTACACGGTTCGACTGTAGCAAAGCTAATGCAGCTTGCAATCTTGGGAAGGAGCTTGGAGGCTCTTAGTAATAACAAGAATGCATAACAAAACGTTCGAAAACGAACTTTGTAGAAGAAATTGCAAGACAGAGTCACAACCTTGAAATGAAGTTACAGAACTTTGGGTCTTGGAACAAGATTATTTGAGGAGGTGTATGCCTTACTCGATATGTTACGATGTAAGATTTGTTTGTAAGAATTTTAGGTGTTTCTGAGGGTGAGTCATGGCTTTCAGCGTGAGAAAGTTTAAAAGAATTTGCGCTGTTCTAACTTGTAAGAAGCTTGGCGCCTCTTGCAACACATTTGTTGATGATTCGTTTGAGCCACACAAACTTACTTACGTACATATATCTACTTTATATATATATATATATATATATATAATATATATTATATATATATAAATAAATAATATATATGTAAAAATATAATATAACATAAAATATATATCTGCCATAATATATAGATTATTAATAAATATAATATATTATAAAAAAAATATATATATTATATATATATATATATATATATATATATATATATATATATATATATATATATATATATATATATATATATAATATATATATATATATATATATATATATATATATATATATATATATATTGATTACACTGGGGAACAGCCATTTCGTTGTCTTAGATCTGTGACTTGTTTTTGACTAACCTTTGGCCTCTGAATACGAAAATAACCTCAGTTTTTGTCTATCACGTCAACTTTTTAAGCTACAGTATACCCTCTTTTTGTCTCAAATGTCATACAAAATGTGCATATAAAGGAAGATAAAGGGAAAAACTTACCAAATATACTGTTCACAAAATAGTTTTATTCATACAAAAGTTACATATAGTTACTGCAAGTTAAATTTCGATCGGTAAACATAATATTAAGGTAAAAATTTTCGCTTACAGCTTTTCCTGGAGTGTTTAATCTGTGGACATTCTCGCTTGATGCTCCAACAATAGTCAGCCATCATATGTACATCCCATTTACCTTGATACCGTGCCTCCATCACCTTCAAATCTTGGTGGAATCGCTCACCCTGCTCATCACTGACTGCACCAAGATTTTTCGGGAAGTTAGCAAGATGGCTATGTAAAAAATGCAATTTGATGCTCATGTTGCAACCAAGCATTTTGAAGCTCTCCAAGAGTTGCTGGACAATTTTGGTGTAATTCTGTGCTCGGGTATTTCCAAGAAAGTCTTTGACAATGTTTCTGAATGCCAACCAAGCATTCTTTTGAAGTTCTGTCATTGTTCCCATGAAATATTCATCTTTAAGGAGCTGCCGAATCTGTGGACCATCAAACACACCGGCCTTTATCTTTTCAAATGACAGGCTAGGAAATGCCGAAATGAGATACTTGAAACAGTCTCCTTCAGTTGGCAAAGCTTTAACAAATTGTTTCATGAGACCGAGTTTTATATGCAGAGGTGGAAATATTATGTTCTTTCTGTCGACAAGGGGCTGATGTAGAATGTTTGGATCACCAGGCTTCAGGTCAGATCTTGGGGGCCAATTCGACTGCACCCAATGCTTCTCACGAGCTCTGCTGTCCCACATACACAAAAAACATGGATACTTGGTGTATCCGCGTTGCTGGCCAAGGAGGAAGCAGACCATTTTAAGGTCAACACAGATGATCCATTGGTGCATGTGATATTGCAACTTTTCAATGACTCTCTTTATGTCTTCATATTCTTCACGCAAACAAAATGAATGGCCTATTGGGACTGAACCAAATAAATTTCCATCATAGAGGAATACACACTTCAAGCTCAGCTTTGAACTATCGATGAACAATCGCCATTCAGTTGCGTTATAGGCTGAAATTCCCAACTCTTCAATTAAACCACGTACGTTATGGCAATACACAAATCCATCATCACTTCGAAAGTATTGCAGAAACGCACTTTCTCTTGATCGAAAGTAGGATACCTTAGCTCCTTTTTCAAGCAAGTTTTTCTCGTGCAGTCTTGATGCTAACAGCTCTGAAGCTTTTTTGGATAGTCCCAAATCTCGTGCCAAATCATTCAACTCAAGCTGGTCAAATCCCTTACGAACGGAATCATCTTCAATTTCAAAATTATCGTCGTTGGGGTCACTTTGATGTTCATCAGACCCGTATTCCTGTATTTCCAAAGTGGGTAATTCTTTGAAAACTGGCACTGGGATCTCAGCTGAATGAGGCACTGGGCGTATAGCTGATGGTAAACTAGGATACTCTATTTTACATTTGTTTTTCTTGTTATATCCTGACGTTTTTACTATACAAAAGTAACAATCACTTGAGTGATCTCTGGGCTCTCGCCAAATCATAGGTATACCAAATGGAAATTTATCACGTTTTCCCTTCGTCCACATCCGTAAACTCTCGACACACTGCTTGCAAACTTTGTGTGGGGCCCATGATTTATCTTGATCACCAATCTTTACTTTAAAATATGCAAAATAAGCTTGCCTAACAAATGTACTGATGTTTGTCCTTTGACTGGGAATGGTAAAACTGCCACATATATAGCAAAATGAATTGGGGCTGTTTAAGCACTTACGACGCGAACTAGCAGAGGCAGACATAAGGAAAGGTTTCAGTTATTATATAAATAAAAACTAAACACGGTAACCTTGTATACAAACAAGAACTCGGACTCAATGTCGGAATGCGCTACACTATATCACAGCGGCACACAACCTCCCACTACAGTATCTCAGGCATAAC
>JABUQX010077578.1:22500-25000 GCA_015478945.1 Trachelipus rathkii | reverse complement strand
TATTAATTCAAATTGTTGAGATTTTGTTGATAATGATAAGATTTATTTTGTTAAAGCTTTATATTGGTGTGATTAGGGGTAGACATAGCTTTTTACGTATCACGCCAAGGAATTGAATTTCTGAGGAAACCTATGCGGAGACTTAGTAAATATTTAGATTTAATTAAATATATATATTACGAATATATATATTGATATACAGTTGAAATAACTAAATATTATTATTAGTATATTATTATTATTCACTGATATATATTATTAAGATTTTAATTTTCAATATTTTAAACATTATTATTACATTATTTTTAGTATTCATGTTATTGTATGTTTATCGAAGTTCTGATCCGCATTATTAAAGAAGGATATATAATATATATATAGTATATATTATATATATAATATATTATATATATTATATTATATATATATATATATATATATATATATATATATATATATATATATAATATATATATATATCAGGCTGCGATAAATTGTTTCAAAATAAACATCTGCAGAAGATATAATGTCCTGATAGATATAAATACTCTAGAATTAGTTCACTGTGAAGCAAATGAGGATTAACTGATAAAAGATACATACTAGAAAAAATGATTATACAACGTAATTGATTCAATAGAGATATTAAGAAAAATACTACGATGCAAAAAATTATATAATCTTAGCCTATATTTACAACATTAAAATTTTAACTTTAACTATATAGTATTATAACTGATAACTTATTAAACTTACTAAACTCTTAACTCTAAACTTCTAACTTACTTAAAATAACTTCATAATACTTCATAATATACTCTAACTCTATATCTCAACTTATTAAACTTTAACTCTTATAAACTACTAACTCTAACTTACTAACATTCTACTATCTATAACTCTAACTCTATAACTTCTAACTATCTATAACTACTAACTTAATACTAATACTCTTAATAAACTACTAACTACTAACTCATAAACTTTAATAACTTTAAATACATATTATAATACTATATATATACATTGTCAACCAGGTCGGTTACATTAAATTGTAACCCTTTGTACAACTACCCGAATATGTTCATAAAAATCACCTTAAGAAATAATATATGTAATTACCTCATATGGCCACGATAGGAAATCACTAAAAGAAAAGAAATCTTACAAGGGATATGTAATGCATAGTTCCACAAATCGGTTATTCTTCGAAAGACCATTCAACACCCACCTACACTCGGGGCCAAGGCATGGAAACACAAGACACCATAGACAGCTAAACGACCACCCACATCTTATTCTGTAGTTAACCTGTGCGAGTCATTGTAGGTGGAATGAAAAGAATAAACATTAACATAACTACCGCATTAAAGCCAGGGTATATTTCGAAAGTACTAGGAGAAATCGTGCCGTATCCGCCTACCTAGGGCGATTTGACCACTCCCTTAGCCTATGATGTTAAATACTCTAGGTAGAATGGGTATTTACCTCACGAAGCAGCCAGTCACGCAATTATCTTGAAAATTATGCTACACCTGATTATTGACTCATAGGAAATAGAGTGATTATTCATCCAACTCATTCGTTTGACTCTTTCGGAACGATAAATGTCCCGCCGCGCTACGACTGCGGAGGGCCAGGGGTGCAAAGAGTCTGTAATCTGATTAATTAAGATGCGCGCGCTAAGTTTTTTGTATAAGTTGGACTAGCAGCGTACAATATCATGTACTCCCGGTTTATGAAGAAGGATTAGCCATCGCCCCTCGGCGACCGCGGCCCGAGCGACTCGCACTTTGCTCACATTTGAATAGCCTTCCCCGAAGCAAACGGACGCATGCGCAAGGGGGCCAAGTTCACTGAAGCGTATCTAAGGAGATGCGTTTGTGGGTAAGCGGCCCCAATACCTCCCATAAACTACGTTGAGGGCAGTAGACTTTCAACATTTATAGTGGCTTATCATATCGTCTCGGACACGTAACAAAAATTGATTTACAATCAAAAGGTAAGGAAATTAAAAGAGACAAATCCGGGAAAACATACGAACCACGAACAACAACGCTAATTCTCGCTAACACATCCTGAAATCGCGGCAGATGACAGTCCGACTTTAACTCACAAATTAACCAACATGGTGAACAGTAAACAAGATAAAACACACTTGACATAACGCTCATCTGAAAAATAGTAACTCAGTGTAGGAGTGCCACCCCCCGCGGAGAGCGAGTATTCGCCGAGAGCATAAACACGATGCCGTACCTAAATATAATAAATTCGCTTGCAGCATTGAAGGGAACATGTTCATGAGAGATATAGATGGATGAGTAAAAAAAATCAGGTTTTATATCATAAGGTAGGTTACAAAAATCCAAAATGGCACATGCAAGTGCTTATGTAACAACAACTTCCTGAAATGACAGAAACGCGCAATGCTTTGGACCGCATTTACATGCAACACCTCACTACCTCAGGCCCGTATATGATGAGCCCCTAATATATATAC
>JABUQX010077578.1:15000-17500 GCA_015478945.1 Trachelipus rathkii | reverse complement strand
GTTTTTTTTTGTATGAGAAAACATATAATTATTAAAAACTTTTTATGTTTTAACGAAATCTTTAATTCTTTTACTAAAAATATAGCAACAAGTGATTGAAGTCATATTTTAGTGTCAATGCTATTACAAACATTACATAAAAAACAAGTTCTGATGTATGATTTCAGTATAAATGTTATTAAAATCTTTTATTTCTTTAATATTTAATAGCTCATAAAAATAACATACCTAACAACCTTATGTATGAATAAAACAGTTACCAATAACAAAATTCACTGCATAATACCTGTAAAGTAGTTAACAGCACCTTACAAAACCTAATCTAAAAGTACTTTTGCCAACATAACTCTACCATATCAGTGCTAATTTTCTCAATCATAGTAATATTTAGCAAAACTTTATAAAAATTTACCCATGGACTTAACTATATCTATCATTCTAAACGATAAATAAATGTCACGGTAAACTAGTTAAACACTACCTAAAAAACCAACCTAGCTTTACCGTATATTCATATCTATATCACTTCAATATTAATTTAACATTAACATTGCAATATTTAACAGAAACTTAACAAAAATTTATCAGCATGAATAAACTACTTTCATTAACAATGTTCTCTGTTTACCATAGGTAAAGTGAATAACATTACCTAAAAAAAAATCAAATTAACCTCACCTTCTCAACATATCAATGTAATAATATAACCTAAACTAAAAACATAACATACTTGTATCGCCTAAACTAAAAACATAACAAACTTGACATATCTTGCCTACGAATAAACTGTAACCATTAGCAAAGATATCTGTATGTCAACTGCAAATAAGCTATCATCATCAAGCAAAACTCAACCTAATCTAACCCTAGTCATATCTATGTCATTTCATTGTTAATTTAACATTAACATTGTAATATTTATCGAAAATTTAACAAATTTATCATAACCTAACCTAATTATCACACTGCTCAACGAATAAATGCAAACATATCAAAAAATTGTACAGTTTCACTAAAGCTAACATAACAAAACATAAACAAATAACATAACGAATCATAACATTCCCGACATACCTCACGTATGAATAAAAATTGTTTCCTTTAAGAATATTCTCTGTTTATTAATGGGTAAGTAACTAGCATTCACAATAAAACTTAGCAAATCACCCATTTTTCCTATCATAACTACAACATATCATTGCTAATTTAAGATACTAAAAGTAAATCAAAACATTTTTAACAGGGCTGCGGAGTCGTAAAATAAATTTTTCGACTCCGACTCCGACTCCGACTCCTTAAATTCAAATTTGGATTTTCGACTCCGACTCCGACTCCGACTCCACTTAAACAAAAATTTTCGACTCCGACTCCGACTCCGACTCCACTTAAACAAAAAAAATTTTCGACTCCGAACTCCGACTTGCCGACTCGCAGCAGTCAAATTCAAATTTACAGACTCCTGACTCAGATAGTGCGTACAGAGTACAGTAAAACATCTTTTTTTCAACCCAATTTTTTTTCGCAATGCTTTTGAGAATAAAAAAATATATCACTTTTTCCCATGAATCTAATCTCCAAATGCTTAACGGTAAAGGGTACCGTAAAGACATAAAGATGCAGGCGGCACACATGCCAAACAAATATATTTTCAGTTTCGGAAACAAATGTATAACGTAATTATAATGCAAATTATTTTTATTTTTATTATAAAACAGCCATTATAAAATTAACAGTTTAATACTTTCAGTTTCAATAATAATAATAATAATAATAATAATAATAATAATAATAATAATAATAATAATAATAATAATAATAATAATAATAATAATAATAATAATAATAATAATAATAATAATAATAATAATAATAATAATAATAATAATAATAATAATAATAGCATTAAAAGAATCGCTTATGAAATAAAAAACAAAAGAATTTTTGACAAAATTAAAAGAACTGGATTTTATAATTTAGGACATATATATGGATTGCCTAAAATACACAAAAACTCAGAAAATCCACATTTGAGACCTGTAATATCTATATAATATATATATATATTAATATATATATAATATATATATAATAATATATATATATAATATATATAATAATATATATAATATATATATATTTATAATATATATATATATATATATATATATATATATATAATATATATATATAATATATAATATATATATTATATATATATATATATATATATATATATATATATATATATATATATATATATATATATATATATGGATTGCCTAAAATACACAAAAACTCAGAAAATTCACCTTTGAGACCTGTAATATCTATGTGCGGAACGGTAACACACGAAATTGCCCAATATCTGAACAGCATTATCCGACCATTTCTTAATAACTCTTTCATAGTTAAATCAAATAATGAAAAATTATGTAAATTATCAAACTTAAAACTTGAAGCCACTAATATATTCGCCTCACTTGATGTAGAATCTTTGTTC